>WEKY01003525.1:268091-431876 GCA_013390045.1 Picathartes gymnocephalus | reverse complement strand
TTTTTTTTGTGGTTTAAGATATTAAGAATAAGAATGATGTATATGACAACCCTGAAACCCCAGCCTGTTAACAGGTTTCAAGCCTTACTCTGAGCAGGTGCTACTTGTTCAGCAGACTCTCCAAAAATTTTATTATCTAAATGGATCTAGTTAAGAACGCTGCTTACAGTTGCACAGCTGGGTGAAGCTGTTGCAAAGTCAAAGTCCCACAAAGTTCATGTCTAGCATTAGATATAAAATTTCAGATTCCTATAAGATAAGGACATTTTCTGTAGAGTGGATTTAGGATTGCAAAATCCTCTGGCCTCTACTCTGTTCAAGCAATCACTGGAGAGCTGAAATTCAGAGTTCACAGCAAGGGACAGTTTGCTGATATAGTAAAGAGACTTAAGGAAAAGACATTGCAAACGCCAGAAGAAAAAATATGGCCTGGGTGTCTGTCATTCAATCAGAAAATAATTTTCAGAATTATCTGGAATATATGAAATACAAAGTGTTTGATCTTGCTGCATTATTTCTTTAAAAACACAAATCAAGCTGTGAGCAAGACCCAAACTCTGCACCAGACATTCAGTGAAGAGTTTATGAGGAAGTTCCCTAAATGGTCAAAAGCATATTTTTCTGTAACTGTGTTCTGAAAGGAGATCAACTTTTGAGTTGCTACCAGAACGCACTTCCTCCCACACACAGGTCCTGTTCCTAAGCAACATGCAGTTAAACCATGCACAGGAATAAAGCAGTCAGTTAAATATTACCATCAAACTCACCTGCTGTGCCCCGAGGAGCAGCACCTGTGTGTCAAAGAGAAGGCACTGACCAAATCCAGCAGGGCGCAGGCTGTCAGGGGTACTGCAGCTAGGAAGCTGCAGTTCAAGGCTGACTCAAGGAGACCACAAGATTAACGAGCTCTCCACTGTAAAAGGACAGAGTCTCCAGAAACAGACTCCACTCTATTTCTGTTACCAAGACCTCCACTCCAGAATTTAGGCTCTCACTGTGTCCTCCAGCCTCAACCCTGTAAGAGGGGTTTTATCCTCTCCCTCAAACCAAAGCAATCAGTTTTCTCTCCTGTCTGCAGGAGACCCTTTCTGTTGGTTTCCCAGTAAAGTGAGATAACACACCCTGTCTTCTATGACCTAAAGCCACTGTTATTCTGCCATGTCTCATCCTCTTGCTTAATAATTCAGAAACTGCAGTTTAAGATCTCATAAATTAGAAGAGATCTTCAATGAGCGACCTGGGGCCCACATACAACCTACAAACCGCAACCAAGAGCCTCATTAATTGTCTCAGTTCCTCCCTCTGCAGCTGGCCCAAGCACAGTACTTCTCTCCTGTCCAGCCCACCATGCACAGAACAGGGATGCTGCACACCCAGGGGATTTTGTGCAGACAGTCCATGTTATCCCATTGGAATCACAGTGTCCTTGTCAGACTGCATCAGGGTGAAAGCCAAAAGCAGGGCTAACTCTCCTGCTGTTGTCACAGAAGGAACAAATGGCAGAAAGGAGAGACAACCTACTTTATTCTCATGATTATTTGTCAAACAGAGCCTTGTCCTGGTTCATGGACAGTTAACACCATCTTCCCTGCTGGGAGGACATGAGGGTTCACAAACAGCAGGACACATGAAGTGACAGTGCTGGCAAGGCACAGCTTAAGGTAGCCTGTGTTTCAGAAGCTCACTGTTCCTTTTGTTTTAGAGGTCTGAAGTTAGAAGCTTAAGAAAAACAGACCCAAACACAGAAGTAGCAGGCTGGTTCCCACTGGAAGGAGACAATTCATTTTCTTGAGCTTCCACAGTTATTTTCTGACACATCTGGAGAGTATCTCTTTGTTTTATCCAATGTTCTGTATTCCTGGACACAGACAAGGAGACACTTACCTTGTACATCTGAAAGCATCAAGGCACTGTTCCTTTTTCTCCCCCCAACAGGCTTTTGTCTATCCTGCTTGCTCAGTAAAGCCACCTGCTTTCAATTAAGGCACATGGGCCTAAATATACCTCCCTGGAAAAAGTGCCTCTAAAGGTGTATATATATATAGCTACAAGAAGGATGCACTCAGAAAAGAGTTTGCTCTGCACAAGGTGTGATGAATCTCAGTTGTCTGCTCACTTTCCATAAGCAAGCAAACGGGCTGCTCGCAGATGTTTGGCTGCAGACCTGTTTCGAGAAGAACCGCATACAACAAAGGAAATGCTGGCAAACCCCAAGGCTGTTTGCAAGCTGAGCCATGGCACAACACAGGGCTGCATAAAAGGGAGACAAGTTCAAGAAAAAAACAACTCCCAGCTTCAAAAGCAGCTGGACAGAGCAAGCACACGAGCTTCGTGGCTTTCCTTACCCAGATGTCACCGGCGTGTCAGTAGCAGTGGTAACCACTGCACCCAACTGAAGACAGGATGTGAATTTTAGGCTGGTTGATTCTGGCTCTGTGTTGTTTTGGTCTGGGGTTTTGTTTATTGGTTTCTTTGTTGGTTTTGTTTTGGGGGGTTGCTTTTTTGTTGTGGTTTTTCTGGGTTTTGGGGTTTTTTTTGTGGTTTTTTTTGGTTTTGGGGTTTTTTCCTAATAGAAGGTTATAAATAGAGTAACAAATAGAAATAACTGCAATGAATCTAGCCAAATATTGTATTGGCATTATTAAAATGAGCCTTCTGTATACTCATTCTGTAAATGGAACAGCCATGCAGAGAATATTTTTTACATAACACAGAAGCCTCATGTACATAAAATTATACCATGCACTTTTAGAAGTTAATATGTACATGAATTTCATACAACTAAAATGAAATATTCTGCACAGCTCTAAATCTGTGCTGTATCAGTGCTGATCTGTCCAGATTTCTTAAAGGCTCTTTCATAAAAACATAAGGTGAAATTACTTTCAAAGGAGTAATCTTGATTTTTGCAGTAATTTCATCTATTCTAGCTAGGGAAACTGGAGAGCTTGAAAAAGTCAGACACTTCAGAAGTCATAATTTCCCCCCCACATTTTAGTTCAAGAACATGGCCTTCACTGACTAGTAATTAAGAAAAGAAAAATAAGGCAACCAGAGATCTTAAAGTACTGATGCTCATTAGCGGTAAGCACTGCTAAACTTTGCAACCTTGCCATATTTATTTTTTAGAGACTTTTAGCACCTTTTATTCCATGGAAAACTACGGCTATTCCAACTTTTCTAGGGGGACAAATCAGACGCAATATTTAGGGAGGGGGAAACCTCAAGATTAATTTTAAAATCTTCTAGAAACTTCATCTTAAGGGCTTCTCAGACAGTGATGCCGCTGAAGTCAGTAATGAAACCACTGTCATATAACTCAATAAATCCATAATAAAGTCACTATCTAAAGAGTGTGGGTGGTTCTATCCCTTTTCCTTCCTTCAGTAAAAGGAAATGTCAGAACAAAAAAAAAAAATAAGATCAAAACTATGGAACAGCTCCCTCACAAAAAGAAACTAAATAGGTCAGACCCAGCTCTAGAAAATGGTACAGCCATGATTATTTCAGTTTCCAGATCATTATCTAACATAATGAAGAAAATATACTGACATACACTGGGCAGTGAGGTGCAGCTACCAACAGAGACATCCTCTGAAACTTTCAAAATATATTGAAGTCTAGTTATATTTGGTAACAGAAAATGAGACAAGTCTTGGGTCAAATCTAAATTTGAGACTAGCAGATTTATAAATATCTCATTTCTATAATAATGCAGATACAAGAAGGACATACCTCTGTGTTGGTAAGAACTAACCAACAATAACCTAAATCAAAGGAAGCTGTATTTTGCTATATTTAATATATTGTTAATGTATTCAGATCCTTTTCCTGGCAGAAAAGCAGAGTATCCATCAAAGTACAGTAGCAGCTGGCAACTGTACACATCAATATCTAATTTCTCTAAGAAATGTTGCACCTAACAAAAGTCTGTCTATGTTTCCTTTCAAACTATTCCAAGATTTTTTAAAGAGAATAAATAGGAATAGTAAAGCAAGAAAATAACAGTGATGAACAAAACAGATGTTATGAGTCAGATCCTCAGTTTGAATAAATCCACACATTGGATAAAGCCAAGAAATAATGTGTACCATTTAATAATCACATCTCCATATCAAGGATGGTTCTCCATGAAGCTCCTGAAGGACACGACTAGTACAGAGAGCTGAGCAAAGGGGCATCCAAGCAAGTACCAGCCAAGGACTTGCAGGCAGCTCAGTGTCTGCCTGGGCTCCTCAGCCCTGCCCTGGCTGCTGCTCTGAGCCCCAGCCCTCCTGGGACAGCAGCACAGCTCTCCCTGCTCCCCCAGACACAGACAGGCCTCCCAACACTGGGCTGCATCTCCACGGAAAGGACTCAGTGTCAGGGTGGTTTGACCCTTGTGAGACACATTTCAGGACTTTTCAATATAAAATTAACTTCTTTTGAAGGTTTGAGTGCTTTCAGGCCTCCTGTGGACCCCTCCTGCTTTGCCAGCCACCAAAGGAAGAAAAAAGAAAGGACCAAACACATTTGCTTGTTCTCGCACTCAGAAGATCTTTCTGTAGTTCTCGCTGTTTAGTCATTTGTGATAACCCTCATGATTCATCTGTGAGTAATACTCACATTGGTAAGTTTGCACTGTGCAGTGCTGCAGTATTGTTTCTGGAAATACAATCCAACAAATGGAGTGCTGTAATGTGAGATACAATGCCATTGGTTCTCACTCAAAGAGTCCACAGGTGTTCCAGATTACCAACACCACAAAGGCTTCTGTGTTATAGAAATAGAGAAACTATAGGAAAAGTACTCAGCACATACTTTTCATCAACCATCCCATTTTTGACTGTGTATTTATTTTAACTGTCAAATTATGATACTTGTCAAAACATATCGCCTTCTTCCTATCGCCATATGCCAAGATAAATCTTCACATTCTCACTTGAATGTCATGAGTGCTTCAGCATTTTGCACTGAATATTTCTCAAGTGTAGAACAATCTTTGAGGTAATACATTCCTTTACTAATAAAGTAACAAGAAACTAAGTATCTCTCATTATCATTAATTTCCACATCAACTGTTCTGTGATATTATGACTATGGCAGGAAATGGTCTCTTTGCCTATAATTAAACACCACAAATATATCTGTACCTGTCATAAATATAAAGGACAAGATTTAAAGAGTGTAAGAGAGCAAAGTTCCATCTAATTAAATGGCCCGTTTAAGTTCTACTTTCAAAATTTAGCAGAATACGGAAGCCTCTGTCTCATTTCTTCTAATGAATATTATAAAAATGTGATTCAAGTGAGAATTTTTTGTCTTTTTTTCATTGGCTATAAATGCAAAGTGGGTGTCCAACCACACTCTTCAACACTAAAAACCAATCTGTCCCCTGTTAGTAGGTCTGCCACAGATCTTGGAGGACTACAAACAAGAATTTCATAGTGAAAAGAACCCAAATAAACAGAGTTTATCACCGAAATAGTTAGTGTGGAAACACTACCTAAATGCCAAAATATATTTTAAAAACCCCCAAACTTCCTCAAGTTTGGAGTCAGGAAAAGATACAGCTTGCTGGAAGATTTGGGGTTTTTAATTTAGCCAAACCCAAAGTAATTGCACAAAAAGTAAAACTTGGTCGACAGTTTGATATCCTGTTAGCTTGGTCTGTGCTCTGGAGCCCATAACTGGAGTCATTTATTCCAGGTTTGGAAAGCTCACACACAAATTGCCAAGGGAGCAGGCAGCTGCCCTGCCTTGGAAATGCAGGAGATAAGGAGCACTCATGCCTGGTGTCATGTCTCCATGGGATGCCAATAAACCTCTTCAGGTGCTTAAGAAATGAAAAATAAAACTGGTTAGGTTCCTATACGTCATTTTTGGTGCCTTATTCTTTACCAAAAGAGAAATCACCTATATGCAGCACGGTCTTAAGATTTTTCATATATAATTATATAAGTATGATTATAACAGTGATTTTTTTTTTTAATAAATAGCATAGTTTCAGCCTTTCACTTGACTTTTCATTGTGAAGGCAGACACTACTTTAGAATAAAATACAGTAGCAATGGAATTCCCTGCCTTCAGCTTTTTTGACTCTCAAAAGATGCCAAAAGTCTTGAAAAGTCCCAGTCTTCATGCAATCCTACATGCCCAGGTTTATTCAGAGATCATGCCTGCTGTTTCTCATTCATAATACCTTTATATAAAACGTTTGGCTTTTAAGACAACCCTCAAAATTGTAAACCAGGCGTGACCACAATCCACAAAAATTCTCAAAGTAAGGAAGCTAATAGATTGAGGTGTCAAAAAAAATTACCTAATTACTTTAAAAAACAAGCTGGAGCAAAGCAAAAGTCAATAGATAAAGTTGATCTGAGCCAGTAAAAGAGCCCAGCACAAAAGAGGTGCAGAATAAACCCACAGAAGCTAACTCATTTTTATGTCAAATCCATAGTCACACAGAATGTTTTTAACCAGCAGGACTACAACTTCTCTGTGACAGCTGGAAGCTGAATAATAAGTTCATGAAACATTTTATCATTTCTGCTTTACACTTGTTTCAAGTGTGGTTTAAGTCTATATTCACAATACAACCTCCCCTCTCAATTCATTACCTGAGGTCTTAATTAGGTAATACTTCTAAAACCTAAGATTAGGTATTTTATCTACTTCTGAGCTGGTTTCTGAAGACAGTATAAAAGAGGAATTTTGGGAGAAAAAAAGATAGATGCAGTTTTAAATTAGGATTTTTTCACTTTTTTTTTCTTAATTTACAATTATATATACCATATTTTAAAAATGAGAAGAAAACATCAATTTACAACAGCTCATGTCTATAATCACCCGGTAACTCCAGATTTAAAGAATGAGGAAAAGAAGACAAGTTCAGCTCAACACCATAACAAGACATAGCAACTTTGCAAAATGTTCTAATTTGGTCTTAAAATACTATCTATCTATTTAAAATTCTAAAAGATTGTCATCTCATATGTTTGAATCACATGAAAAACTAAATAAGCACAAGACTGATCCTCCCTTTACAGATTGTGGCTACACACCCTCCCACTAGTCACTGATCAAATGCTTTATTTCACATATCCAAGGAATTTAATGCAAAATCACCCACTCCAAGATTTAAGAGTCACTTTCTGGACACAGACTAGCAGCTCAAAGAATCTTCAGTGTCCCTACACACCAAATCCTTGACCCTGCAAGACAAACTTGGAGGTAAAACCTGAAATCATGTCTCATCACAGACAGCTTCTGAATTTTCCACAGCCCTGAGCAGTCCACTTATTCTGTAAATGGAGAATTAATGACGCCTTTCACCCAGAAATATTAGGTATTTGAAAATGTTCAATCACAGCTCAGGATATTTTAGAAATTTACTCTGGCAATTCTCTCACAGCCTTATTAATAATTAACTGCCATTATAACACAAAGCCTCTCCAAGAGCACAATGACCCACCGCTGAAGGGCAATTTGCAGCCCAATGACCCTGTGGTAGGTGAGGTACCAGTGATTATCTCGACTTCCTTCACTTTTAAGATCCATTACAAAACAAGACAAAGTACTAGAAAACACGCAGTAATTTGGAAAATGAGGCGCAGTGGAAAAAGCCTGGATGAGATGGTTGTTGTTTTTCTCTTCAGAAAGCTACTACACTGAAACTCTAAGCAGTGTGATGTAATTCCAAAACTGCTTCCTTAAAATCGCCAGGAGCTGTCACAAGAGAAGAGTTTCTAGCTGGTTTTGCAATCCAGATGTGGAGAATAAGTTGAGGGAATACCGAAGTAGAAAGCTTGGGGAGGAATAAAAGGCAAAAGCCACCAAATCGTGATTCAGATCTGCTTTTCAGTACTCTGCCTCCCATAACTAAAAAGAATGAAAGTTGCACTTTATCATGATCTTTTAAAAGACCTGTTAATAAACTTAATATTAAGTTATGCATGGGTGATTTGCTGAATAAACATGGCAGCTCATTTATTTCAACAGGCCATGCACAGAGTAAGTTCCCATTCAGGAATAGTTGAGAACTTTGTTTAGCAAGGAATAACATTCAAAAAAAGCATAAACCCACTCCATTATTTACTTTCTTCTAGAAATTATTTGAATGGTTCCAAGTGAATTAATTTAACAATATTTGAAAATCGAAAATCTGGTTACCAAAGTTATTCAATTATAACACAAAATGGCTCATATTGCTTTTTATATACAACTGTATAAAGAATTACATCAAAGAGAATGCCTTACAATTACTGTGATAGTCAGAAATAAACAAGTATGAAAACAATTATTTCCCTCCAGAGTGGATAACACTTCCAGTTTAACAGTCATGAGGAAAGTAATTTGTGAAGTTTATTAAGATTATGGTTTTACAGGCTTTAATTTATTGAGACAAAGCCTCATTTATGCAGAAACATTAGAACATACTACTGACTCATTTGATATCAAATATTCTTCCTGGAATAAATTTTTCACATAATTACTTCAAATAAATGAGGTGTTTACAGTCAATGAACTGATTCCCTTTAATCTGTTTCTGAAATAATACATACTTATGGAAAAATAGCTTAAGTTTTTTTCAAACTAAAAATTAACTTTATAACGAAAGAGATGAAGTGCCTTCCCAAAGAAGTCCTTCTACTTGATTAAATGTATCCCTATATAATGTAAACAATTCCTGTTCTAACTGTGCACTAGGTCTCAAGTTGCTAACTCATTTCTCAGGTTCCTGCACAGAGAACAGGTATTATCAGATCAAATTGCCCAACTGCTGAGGAGCTGTTTTCTTAGTACATTTCCAGTGTCCTGGACCAGACCTACTGTGAATAACAGCAGAGTGTTCAAATCCACATCTGAATGAAAGATACACCTCTGAATCCAGTGAATTTCACTGCAAGCTGCAACATCTGTGTATCTGCTCCCCATTATCTAAATGAGGGGAGTCTTATACAAATCCTGCCGTGTAGGTACAAGAACAAAGCTCTCTTCACAGCCTACCCATCCCTGCCAAGAGACCTATTTGTCAGAGGTAGGTGAGGCTGCAGACCCCCTGAGATTAGCTGACTGCATGGTTCCTGACTCAGGCTGGATAATCCCATCGTGTCTATGCACTGCGAAATTCACAGCTCAAAATAATGTTCCCATTATTCAGGGAATATCAAAAGGAAGGAAAGAGTATCAAAAGAGTTGCTAGTGGACCACTGCCTCAATGCTTTACCAATAAGGCGCTTTACCCTCACAGTGGCATTTTAAACATATTGCTCTAAATAGTCTTCAGCATTCAGCCCAAATAATGATCATGGAAAGATAATGAGGGATTGTTAATGTATTTTTGTTGGTATATTCGTTAATTTCAAAAAAATCCCAGCCAGGGTGAGCAAAGCTGTGCTGGTCCAGCAGGTGGTAAAGATCAAAAATGAAATAAATCAAAGAGGATGTGCAATAGTTGCAGGCACTGTTATAGCAACTCGCTTATGATGTGATAGCTGAGGGTTTAACCATCAGTTTCATTAGAAGTTACTATTCCTTGGTGCAGACAGCTTTGAAGTGAAAACTCCCTTGATGTACAGCCTTGGAAATAGGAGTTCTCAGCTAAAAGAAAACACCTCCTCCCCTATGACAATCCTATGCTTTTGGTTACATTTCTTCCTTTAAAAGATGTCGTTCCAAATAAAGAAATTGTCATAGTTTATCATTAGTGTGCTTGCTTCTAGCAAGTTGGCAAAAAGTCTTAATTTCTTCCTCCGTTCACCATCATGAACAGAAGGCTCTTCACTGTTTTTGGTGGGGGGCATCCTTTATTACACACAAAAAGTAGAGCTTTTTTTCCACCAATCTTGCTGAGCTTTTGCATTCCTTTCATTCCTTTTACATAAGTTGCCCACTTAAAATTCATTTCCAATTAAACCACTCCCATGGACATGACAGGACTGTACCTCTTAGAGCAAGAAGTTATATTTGGTGATTCCCAAATTCTCTTCCTAGGGAAGAAACCTGCAACTTTTCATTTTCTACTATGCAATCCTGGAGCCCAGTCCCTCCTGCAGGCACCTGGGAGGCAGCACAAATTAAGATTCTGTTTGAATCATCCCCTAGAGAAGCTCCTCTGTATGCAGCCATGGTAGAGTGCACTTTGATTAAGCAGGTAATACAGTAATTATTTGTTCACAAAGGCATGGAAATAAGTTCCACTGTCTGAAATGTGGAAGAGGAGGTGTTTACAGTGCTCACCATGGTCCTTGTCTCTGGGGACAAACCAAATATCCCCCATGGCACATCAGGAACACATCAGGGGCCAGAGGAGAAGACACCCCAGAGCACGTCAACCTCTCCTCTGGCTCAGCACAGAAATGTTCACCCCCGGGGTGCCCACTGCAGGAAGGAAAATCAGTCCCACTGCTCTGTGCCATGTCAGCAGGAGCAGGCAGGAGGGGAGGGAGGCAGCAGAGCTCTTTGCCAGGAGCCAGATCAAGTGCATGGCTGGGATTTGGCTGCTCAAAGACAGGAAACAACTTATTCCTCGCTGATATGAAATGTTAAAGCAGAAAAGTACTAGGGTTTCTTTGTTCTTCCCAGGATAATAGAATTACCCAGGAAACTCGGAGCACTTTCTAAAATTACATTTCAGTCCTGTGTAATCTTAAGATTAATTAACTTCTGTGTTCCTTCATTCTTCCTCTGTGTATAATACTGGTTTATTGACATGTAAATTTGGGGGTGTGGGGGGAGAAATCTTCACAAGTTCAATATCTCTTGCAGCAGAGCAGGAAAAGTAAAGGAGAGGTCATACAGTAATTCAAAGCAAGGGAGTCACAAACTAATATATTTTCCATACACGTTCCCAGAACTCTGCTCAAATGACTGCCGCACATATAAGGAAAGCACACAAAAATGAATGTCAACGAGATATAGCCTTTTCCTTCACCTCATCTTCATAAACACAGGGAGATCATCTCTAATGAAACTTGCCCTTTCTCAATTGAAAAATTAATCTGCAAGCAAAATTAAGCCATCTTTTCCCATATCCCTCCCACCTAGAAAATGTTAATAATTTTGGTTCAAATGCAAATGGCTTGGTTTAAGCTCAAAACATTTCTCCTTTCCCAATATATACATTTACCGTTCTCCATCAATGCCAGTACTTATATGTTTGGTATGTTGCTATAGTTAATTTCAATGTGTAAAACTTTTTTGAACTGTTCATTCTTCTGTGCTATCGTTTCCATAGCTCAGCAGAGATTTATTTTTCTTTAAAGTTATCAGAGTATTTTTAGCTTATTGTTTTCCACCAGCCAATTTCTATCACCTGCAAGGAAGAAATCAAGAAACAATGAATGTACACTAAACATATCACCAGCACCAGTGGAAACCCTAAATCATGTTTTTGTTTGATTTCTCATGTTACTTTATTTTGTGACTACATGGAATTACATGCCATACCTGTACACTGAGATTTTATTTAAGCCCAAAATTCACATGACTAAGATGGGTAACTACTTGTAATATTTAAAGAACTTCTATCAGGTCAAGCTCGTGGCCTTTTTGTATCCTGTTTCCTATATTAGTTTTATTAACTTGGGATATTTCCACCAGCACCCACAGAGGTTTTGTCAAAAATATTTAAAATAACCAACAATGAAAAAAACCCCAAATGAACCCAAAAAATAGCAAAGAAAAAGAGCCATAAAAATAGTTACCATGTGGTGAATACGCAGAATGGATTTAAATGTCTAAGCATTTCTGCACTTCACATTTTGAACAGAAATATAAAACAAATGTATTCCATCCTAGTCCATATATACACACCAAGGTACTGCCAATCTGCAGCCAGTGAAGTGCTGTGACCTGCGCTGGCAAATGTCCAACCCCACAGCCTTTGCAAACTTCATTATCCATCAGTGTCACACCAGAACTTCACACCCAGCAGTGCTCAGACACGCACACAAATCATGACCCATGTTCCAGTCAGATGCTAAGGTGGCACCATGCCCTGCAAGTCTCATTGAAAGGAGAGGCCTGTATGTTCTTGTAGAGTTAAAAATATCAGAGTACACTATCTAAACACACAAAACCTAGGGGAGATGGGTTATTTGACTACAAGGGACAGAGTCATAATGAAATACTTTCTTCTGGGAATACCAAAGCCTTTCATTTAAAAAAAAAAAAAATTAAAAATCAAAACCAAAAATGTGTTTTTACACAAAATTGTATTAGACTATTGCCTGTTGGCAAGGATGCTCACAGGCTGCCAACGTGTTGGCACCTTTGCCAACTCCAGTGCTTGCAGGGTCTTTCAGCCACAACCTCCTTGATTTAAGTGCAAGTGCTGATGACCTTCAGCATTATGTAAATCCATATTCTCTACCTTCTCTGCATGCCAGGATATGTCCAGGGTTAGAAGGTATCTTTTTTTCACTACTTAATCAGTGAGCTAACTCTCCAGAATAGTAGAGAGCTCCATTTATTTGGCAATTTTGTAGCTGGGGGAAGGGGACATGGGAAAACATCCTTTGAGAGCTACAGAGGGTTAAAAGTAGGGAAGTATTGAAGAACAAGCATACATGTCACGGAAAATTAACACCCTCCATTAATCCAAGGCTCTAGCTATATCCTAGATGTGCTTCTATCTTATTTCTAGCAGATAATTTCCAACAGATCATACTTGTCATCCTGTACACTTGTATTGGCAGCAATCCCCTTAATGCACAGTTAACCACAGATGGCAGCACTCCAGCTTCAGATGCAAGATCTTGAGATATAACATATAAATAAATCTTCAAGTACCCTAAAGCAGAGCTGTGAAAACTTGTTAGTGCTACTTTATGTATTTAGCTTGAAAGGCAGTGCCATGCTAAATAAGGATGCAGGGAAGGACAACATGATTGTACATTGAAGCAACAAGTTTTCTGCACGTGATTTAACTCTGTATTTAATCACAGTGACACCAACCTCAGCTTTCTCATCATCCATCAGTAAAAAGATTGTGATTCATATATATAAAAATAAAGTTTTCAGATAAACTACTTGCAGTTTTTCTTTTTAAGAACATTTGTTATCAAAAAGAATCACTCAGTGAGTCCAAAACCAATAGAAAAAAAGAAATAAAAATCAGAGTACACTACTAAATAAACAAAACCTAGATGAAATATTTAACAGCAAAGGAAAAAGCAATAATGAAATGTTTTCTTCTGGGAATAGAAAACCTTTCCATTTAAATAAAAGAACCAAAACATTGTCCTTTCACATGAAATTCAATTAGGCTCCTACATAGGGCTCCCTTTAGAACTCTGAAGATAAGAAGATTTCCACCTGCTCTTACTGCTATGCTACTTAAAAATCTGCATTTCATTTTTCATTAGTAAACAACATCACAAATTAGAATAAAATGTGCTTATGTTAAGGATTTTGCATTTATGATTCACAATAAGGAAGAGAATCAACCAGCTCACTGCTCGTGAGGCACATTAATTACAAACAAAGAGCAATGGACAATGAACTCAGTTTGAAAACCATTACAGGAAACATTTGACACTGGTTCAAACTAAAGGGAAAGAAGCAAATCCCCAGGCAGGGAAACAAGGACCAGCCAAGTCACGGCCGTGCAGTGAAGTCCCAGGAGACTGGACAAGGGGAAATATTGCTCTCATTTTCAAAGGGGGAGGAAGGAGGACCCTGGGAACCACTGACCTGTCAGCCTCACCTGGGAGGGTGGGGAGGCCCTGCTCAGGGTGCCCAGAGCAGCTGTGGCTGCCCCTGGATACCTGGAAATGTCCAGGGCCAGGTTGGACAGGGCTCAGATCACCTAGGACAGTGGAAGGTGTCCCTGCCCATGGAAGGGGGTTGGAACATGGTGATCTTTAAGGTCCCTTCCAACTCAAGCCTGTCTATGATTCTATGATCATGTATTACAACTCTTTATCAGTTAAAAAAAAAAAATGTATCAGAACAAACAATTTCAAACGAAACTACAAACGACAAAAGCAAGTTTTATGAGTATATGGAAGAGAAAGTTCTATATACTCATACATGTGAAGTTGAAGTGTTCTCAGTCTCCCTTTTACTCTCCCTCATCAGTACCACCTTGGAGTCAAGCAGAGGTTTAGTTCCTGGGAAGAATTAAGAGGGAAGAAATTAAGGTTTGTTTAGGTTTTTTGGGTTTTTTTTTTTTGTTAAAGAGGGTTGAGCATTAACATCAACAATCTAAGAGTTGTTAGAGAGAAATTGATACCCTGGTAGAGAGGTGTACTTAAGAACCACCAGGAGATGTCAAGCACATATTCAGGTTACAAGAATATTACTTCAGCTGCAGAAAAATCCGTGAGATTTGTACTCCAAACAATTTTCCAATTGGGAAAGTGGTCTTGCATGGTCAACAATACGTGCCAACAATCTGCAAAAATTCAGCATAAATAGGGAATTTGGTCAGAAGACCTTGCTCTCTGAAATGGTAAACTCAAGGTGTGCACATAGTGGCATAAATAAAATACAGAATTCATAACTTTTAACAATATTTTCTTAAAATATGAGAGGCATTTAGTTCAGTCTCATTGTCATAGAGCCTTTCCACATTCCTATTCAGTAAAGAATATCTTACCCTGCAGGCAGTCGTTATCTTATGACTGTCTCTTTTGCATTTGTGGTTAATTCTGGTGGATTGAGAATGTACCAGTTACACTGCTGTTAATTTATTCTTCCTGTTTGGTTGGATCATAGATCAGCATCATTGGTGCCCTGCCAGGCAGCAGAAGAGCAACAATATCTGGCAACTAAAGAGATTTAAAATAATTGGTGGCAATATACCAGCTCTAAAATGACTGAAGGTCTGGCTCCTGTTCAGTTGTCAAATGAAATGTTATCTTAATTATAGGGTCTAGGCTTTTCTCTGAGCAGAGTAGGAATTTTTTTTTCTCCTTTTTCTGTACAGCTACTGAAATCCAACTGTTACAGGATTACCTTTTCATATCTTAATACTCCAGTCAACACAGTCATGGAGAAGCTGCCGCTTGAGAAAAAGAAATACAGAAAAGATGATTTCCAGAGGTAAACAACATAATGACCTCCAACTCTGCAAGTAATATAGAGAATGCTCCCATGAACTGAGAATATTGGTGTTCTTTCCTCTCTATGCATCATTTCAGTTTATATAATTGCCAAATTTGTTAATTAAAGTCAGCCCTTAACAAAAAAAAAGTAAAAAATGTATGCTGTAGTATTTCATGAATAAAATAGGACAGAGTACTGGTCCAGGTATTTCATTCCAAATTCCCCCATCACCATCCTTGCACCACTGCCACCTTGCTGGTGTCTACAGACACACTCAAGATTCCCACCATGTGCATATCAGAACCAGAGTAGATGGAAGGGAGGAATTTTCAAAGTGATAATACATTCATGGGAGGATTTCAATCACAGAACTTCTGTGCTGACTTTCACATATTTTTCTACAGCTTAAACTGTAAGGAATCCATAAAGGAAATGTATGCCATTCATTCAGCTTTGTTTCCTCTACGAAAAATCCTGCTTCCCATTAGCAGGACTAGCAGAGCTGTGGGGTTTCAGATACTTCTAGTGTTTCTCTTTAGTCAGTCTGAATATTTGGCATATCCCTCAGGCTTGAATATCTCCTGCAGCAGTAACTCAAAACCATTATTACCAGTGTAAAAACATTGCTACATGCAAATTATTTCAGTCTAACTTGTGTTAACATCATAAAAACACTTATAAAATTAAGCTCTTCTATGTTTCATAATGCAATTTTGTTTGGGATAGAATGAGGGAATGTGGGCAAGATGGACTGAAATTAGCAAATCAGACTTCTCAATACATAAGGGTTAAAGGGAGTTCTAGTCACAACAAGTTAGTCAAAATCATTAATGAAAGTACTAATAAAAAATACATTCTGTTATATTATCCCTTAAATCATGGGTACTCACCAGAACTACAAATCCCAAAGTATTGCCAAACCAGTGTAGATTAATACCCAAATCATAGTGTTTTGATTAAAATAGCTACAACTTCAATCAAGGATGACTTCTACCTTGTCTTAAAGCCACTGACACACTATTATGCATATATATATATATATACTTTTTATATATATATATAATGCTGATACTCCATTGAGCTCTGTAAAGTCACGTCATATAACACCAAATGATTTCTATGGCATTTTCTACCACAAAATGGTCATCTATTATGTGTTGTATTGCCTTCTTGCAAAATGCTACATTTTTAGTATGTCCATGGGTAAAAGAAAGAAAATTATGTTACCTGAGGGACAGTAGGCTCTGTGCACCACTGCCAAAATTGTAAGCAGTCATGCACACTTATGAAATACATTTTTCCTCTTTCTCCCTTCTTGAGGGTAAAAAATATAAATTAACAAAAAATGCCAGCTTATGTAGCCTGCAAAAATTTCTTTTGCAAACTTCGATTCATGTTAGCTTTTCAGTTCTTGGAATAAGGATCCCCTCTCGTGCAGGGTAAGTACTGTCCAAGTACATCACATTACACAGTAACACGTAACCCCAAGAAATGAAAAATAAATGCCATGTCACACCCCTACAAAAATGCAGTTATTTTTTCTGGTGGTTAATCCATATAAAGAATTTAACTGCCTAATTCATAAACACAGAGGAATGTTTAATGCCTTTAGCACCTGAAAATCCCCTAAGAATTCAATCCCTCTAAGAAAACAGTTTTCACTGTAACACACAAGTCCTATGCAGTGACATTTATTTGCAGGCCTCCTCCCGCCTCCACATATGTGCCACAGCTTTTGTGAGAGCCCTGGAGCTGGGAAATGCCCTGCCTTGGATCCTCAGGGACACTGAGCATCCCCAGGGCCCAGCCTGCCAGCCCAGGGCTCTGCAGAGCTACAGCAGCAGCCAGGTGTGTGCAGCTCACCTGGGGGAGCCACCCTCACCCACAAGCACTCCTTGTTTCCAGGCAGAACCCTCCAGCCACCCCCACAGAGCAGGCGAGTGCCCAACCCTTTAATATTTATTAGTACAACTCTCACCTTGAACACACAGAAATGGAAGGAGAAACCACCCATGCATGCAGAGGTCTCGGTTAGTTTATGAACCTTCTACCAGAGACCCTCTCAGAAGCACCCACTGTACTGTGGTGGCCTCCTCTTCTTGTTATGCAATATTTTCAATAATACTCGCTTGTCTTCACCATCGTGTAGAATTTTAACGTGTGGAAAAAATTCTGCTGGGTCCTGGACTTTATTTGGACTGAAACCTGAAATAACTTTGAGACAATTGCACTACAGCCCATTAAGTTCACCTTTTGCCAAAGAATTATGCTTCATTCCTAGGCTCCAGACTCAAATTAGAATTTGGGTTTTCTTTACTTAATGCTAAAATCAATAAAATAATCTGTCTCCAGAATGAGATTTGTTAAAATGGAAAATAAGAGGACTTCTATGGAAAATCTTTTACATGTTAACCCTAATAAAACTAAGCAGATATTCAATCTAAATTACACCAGTAGCAGTTGGACAGACTACAGTTAAACTACAGCAAAATAGAATCAAGAAGCCTGAAAATTAAAAGACTGAGGAAATACTCTTAAATACTTGTCTGCAGTAAAATGTGGCCAGAATTCATTCATAGGTTATGCACCTATTCTAAACTCCACAGAGGAAAATCTGGTACACATGAGGTGAATAAAGGCCTTCACTCAAGTAAAACTTAATTTTGTAGATCAGAAATGGCAAGGGGAAAGAATGACTTGCTGGAGGAAAAATTATACATTCTTTTAGTTGAAAAAGAAATTAATTATTTGGAACATTTTGTTTAAAAAAAAAAAGTACTTTTTATCCTTAACTTCAGTTGAAATGCATTGTGTGTCCTCCCTTCATACTTGGAAGGAACCCCAATTGCTTTGAAGTTCATCAGCCTAATGAGGAAGTCCATATAGCTCAGGCAAGTGCTGCATACTTGAAAAGGAGAACCATTTATAAACTTAAAGGGATGGTTATGCAGACACAAATATAAATTCACTTACTAGCCCTGCTGCTGACATGACTCATTGGACTCTGAATGCCAGATTTTGATACAACATGGAAAGATATTACTGAAGTTTTTTGTTTTGATTCACTGCAGCAGTGAACATGATCTATCTACAGCAAAAACAAAGCTACAGCTTTCATCAAAGTTTTGCAGTCTTGGCATCAGATGTGTGCAATTACTGCACCATCTGAATGCTTTAAGGATTTCAACACCACTCTAGCAGCCTGAATAAAGGACTGCACTTTTTAAATGACCTACCAATGGTTTAATAACAAATAAGACATATTTACTGTATCTTATTTCTAGCCTTATACGGGATTTCATTTCTGTTGAACGTCATAAGCTTGGACAAAGTCCCATGACTAAAAAGAGTAAAAGTGGCATTTTCTATTGGTACTGAAGCACACTGTATTTAATATCTTCATCTGGGAAAATGTAGATATTAAATACAGTTTAATATGGCCTGTAAACCAGTTACTCCCTTACACTCTAAATTTCAGTTTCTAATCACAAATTACAAGAAATACTTATTTAAACCACTTGTAAAGTCATGAATTGCATGAGGGAAAGGACAAATATAATGCCTACATGCTGCAGACTTCATGATGCATTTTCGCTGCCTGCATATTCACACTTTTTCGTTGTTTGGGTTTTCTGTGTTCCTAATTACACTGTAGAGAAACTTCTTAAGAGAAAAAGAATTTGGAAGGAACAGACCTCTCAGAGACAAGGGCAACAATATAAGCTGGAAATGCCTGCTTTTTCTTCAGCATGAACTGAAGCATAATTATGCAAGTGATGTTGCTGCCATACCATTCCATTATCTGTGTGCCAGCATGGAGGGTTTCTGTTCCTACTGGATGGAGGTACCCAAGTCAATCTAGGCAGTGCCAGCATGGAAAAATCTGAAGTTGCCCAGTAATTGTGAATGCAAATATAAATAACAGAAAATCAGAAATGGAGTATTTATAGATGTGCATGCTTGCCAAATACCCACAATTATCTGGAGATAAAGACTAGAGAGCTACCCCAAAATGCATTTACAGGGTGCAATTTCTTTCTGGTAACTTCAGAGGCTGCTGTCTTTCTGCTTCCTACAGCGCACATAAAACTTAACTCTGAAGTTTGCAGACCATGAAAAAGGAATACTAAAGTAAGGTACTGAAATCCAGAGTATAAAAGGGCAAAGAAGGGCATGTGATAAAATGTCATCCCAACTGCAAAACAAGATTATCAGTAAAAATTGAAAATAAGTATTAAATATTTTCAAAATAACTTCAACTTTGCTCCTTTGATCTGGAATGACTACTCTTGATAATACAATATAAAGCTTCTAAGATAGAATTACATACTTCACAAATGAATGAGGGAGTGCATACTAACTGCCTTGTATTTTTTGATGTATTCAAACTGTTTTCTTATTTTTATGTGTAAGCATAGGATCTTGCAAGGATACTGAAAACATTAATGGATGCTGTCAAGCTGCAAAGTAAACTGTAGGAATTTTTAACTTTTAAGTTTGCCTTGTCCTCAATTTGCATGTTAAACATGTAATTAAAGTTACAGCATTCCACAGATGCCACCATGTAAAACAACTAGAGGAAATAAAAAGGGGAGGAGAAAACAAGGAAATTTAATTTTACATACACGGATAAATAGATGGCAAACACGACCATGAAAGCACATTAGCAGAGAGCAAAAGCACAGGGAATTAAAAGTAAAGAACACCATCTGGGTATCCTGGATGGGGAGATGGTTCTGTCCCCTCCGTCCAGCTGGCAGGGGGCTGGGACACGGTGCAGCTAACACTGCTAATGTAGCTGGGAAGCTCAGCCAGCTCTGGGCTGCCCAGAAATCTTCGTGTCTGGCTGCAGCAGGAATGAGGGCACTGGCACTTTATGTGGCAAAACTGCAGTTCCTGTGATTCAGGATCACTTTCCTATCACTTCACTCAGCATCAGATCAAGCCCCGAAGTTAACTGGCTCAACAACAGCCATCATTTTGAATTAACTTCTCTTTGGATTGGTCACTTCTTTTAAGGACTAAATTCATAAAGGAGTAGACTGAAGGAAAACAGGAATGATTTTTCATATTTGCTGCTGCAAAGAAAAAGTCTCTAAGCTGCTCTCTGTGTCTACTACATTCACAGTAGTCATAAGGAAATTAAAGAGAGGACAATTTATATTGTATTTTGCCACATTTTCTAATTAGGGCAGTGAACATTGATAGAAGTCACTAGGGACACTGTGATAACCATCACTGTATGTTTTCAGTCACACTTTGGAGAACTTTAGAGAGAAAGCTTTAGATACAGTCCATTCTGATTCAGGAAAAGATGATGGAATGGTTGGAATAGCACAAGCTCTCAGAATCACTCCTGACTCAAATTCTCACGACTGTAACCTCCTGGGGTAAAAAAAAAAAAAAAAAAAGGTGGATATTTGGTAAGATGACTACATTTTCTACAGTTAACACACAAAAATACCACCCCTTTATGGGTGTGAGCTTCAGCAATTTTACTGTGAGTTATAATGTAGCTGTCTTCATTCTTCAGTAATATTTTTCTGTTCTGCTTCTTAATTATCTCTTAGAATAATTACCATGTCATGGCTTGCAGTCCTCCCTCAGTTGTAATCACTGGTAATTTGTCTGAGAAAAAGACAGCAAGTTCAAATTTTCAAGAATCTGAGGACTACAATGACCCCTCCAGAGAAAACAGCAGCATAGGAGGAAGAGGTCTTTTATCCAAAGTGATTCTTAACTTTTCCAAGAGGCCAAAGTTAAACTGTTATCATTCCAAGCACGATAACAGACTTCCAGAGAGTCCCTGGCTCTGCCTGAGGGTTTTGCCAAGTCAGGATGGCTGCTAACAGCTGCTAGGGCTGAGGTAGGTGCTACTGTGTTCATCGAAAACTACCTTTTGTGTTTATTTTTCTGTACTGTCCTTGCACCTAGGAAGTAAAACATGACCACACACCTGGGATTAAATAGGTGGAGCAGTGGGCCTTTGTACTCAACCTGTGCTGGCCAAGATCAAAGCAGCTCATAAACAAGAGGAAATTTTTCTCTCCTGTGTAGTACATGACAGTTCACAGCAGACAGATGTTAGCCAAGAGTTTTTTGTCACACTGAAATATTTACTGTAAAAATTTTACCATTCTGTCCATCACATTTCATAGTGTTCAGCTATAGCCCAATAAACTGTATATGCAACCTGAATATGCCAAAAGAAATATGAGAAATAAGTAATTTCATTAACTATTTCTGAAATAGAATGTTCAGGTATAATTGAAAAAGAAGCTTTTTCCAGAGGGAAATCAAGAATCATTGCCAAATGATATGTCAATTGATATGATCAGGAACTATACATCCAATGATAATAGCATACAATTGTCACCATTTAAACGTTATCTGGTGCCAAATGCTATTAAAATTCTTTTTAAAACCTCATTTTAATATAGATGTTAATATGCAAGATATGTTGGCACCCTTTAACAAACTTCCAGTTTGAGGTTGTCAAGAGTGTCAAAGATCAAACAGAGGTTAGTGCAAATTCCAGGCTGTCAAGAGATACCTGGCAGAGAATAAAGAGCAAAATTCTGCAAACTGTTTTAATTTGACATTGATGGTTTTTACCTTGGAAGGGACTAAAGCATGCAAGATTTGCTCTGGGAGGTGCAATAGTAAGGTATTTAAGGCTAGATACAGATAATGCAGAAGGTATTCAGGTATTGTGCTACCAGCTGGTATTTACAGACCCTTATAAAAGCATGAACTGCGAGCAAAATAAAACAAAAAGAAGTGGATTATGGAAAAAAAATACCTAATGGAAAGCTTCTAAACTAGACAAAAGGATGTGCTGAGACGAGGGAAAGCTCTTAAAGTGTCAAGGGTAGGTACTGCTGCTTTTTGAGATTCAGAATGCACAATTCCAATGCACAAGTTTCATGATAGCGTTGAATTTACTTTAAAGAAATTTTTAGCAATGATAATTCTACAGAAAGATATGGAAAACATTTGCTATCTAAAGAGTAATCTGACTTTGGCTTTACAGAAAATAAGAAATAGAGGGTTTTCTTGATTAGACTAAAACAGCCAATGCCCCTTCACTCCCCTTAGCTTGTTTTGATTCTTCTTATGTGAACTCCAATCAAAAATCTTACAGTGTAGGGCCAGAAGTAGTTGTATTTTCATATTTGATGGTCATTTCTTTCCTCAAAGTCATGATGTTGTTTCAATTATTTTGCAGTCTAGAGGACTAGAGGAATCAATGTCATTCTAAGCACTGAATAATCTATTGAGAAGTATTTAACATGCTTTTTCGTCTTTTTTTCATGTAAATCTCCCTTGTTAATTATACCACAGCTCATAGTCCCTTTGTTTCAGTATTCCACTGAAGCCACTGAAAGAAAACTGAAGTTTGCCATTCTCCAAGAACAAAGTCATAGTCTTAGCCCCATTTTATTACTCCTGTGAGCTGGAGTGAGTGTTAAATCTGTCCTTGTAATATTAAAATATCCACAGACTTATGACAATTTAGTTGTCTGCGTCACACTAGAATTTCTCCTAGCTGTCTGGTGCTGGCCAACCATGCTCCTTTACCATAAGGAGTTCAGTTATTCCCTTCACATTTGAAAATACTGGTAGCTAGAATGAAGTTATGTTTGGTTTTAAGCTTTCATTAAGAAAAAAATTCCCATCCCTACACTTGGAGTACAGATAAAAGCTTGAAGGACACCAATCATGCAGCACCCGAAATCAAGGATAAATTTCTACCAATGTAATATTTTAAATTTCATTAGTTTGTTTTCTTTTTAAACCTGATGCCTTCTGAATGCCTCAGTTTGACATTGCCAAAAGAGAAGTGTGCTTTGCATTTACCACGAGCAGCAGTGCCCTCCACAGAGAGTGTGCTCTTTCTCTTGCAGTGCCTCGACAGGGCAGCTTGGTTTTATCATGTGCACGTTTGCCTTTAGATAAATCATCGAGCTCCCTAAGGAGGGCTTTTCTCCCTGGGAAGTGCAACAAGAGGCCAATGTGTGCTCCTGGACAGGTGCCCACTGCAGAGACCTGGGGGAGGGCTCTCGGAGCTGCATCCATCCACAAGCAGCTTTGTCCGGGATCAATAGCAATCCTAGTAATTAGTAATCCAGGTAATTAGCGCCTAACCTGTGTCTGTCACACCCTTTGCCTCTGTCATTGAATGGACACCCTGCCCTGCACGCAGGATGACATTTCCACGAGGATAAGCCTGTGACAATGAAAATGAAGCCCATGTAATTCCAAGTTTGAAAAGCAAAGCTAAGCTGTACATACTTCTTTGGGATGGTTCCACAGTTCTGTAGTAAAAACAAAAACACCCTAGAAATCACAAGATACGGTTTGAATTTGGAAGAAAAAAAATGCCTTAGAAAATCTTTGAGTTTTGCCTCACCACTGGAGAGAGGCCAGTAGAGCTCAAAGCCTTATTTATTTTCCACAGAAATAATTTAGAAAGTTTGGTGTTGTCCATAACTTTCCACTTGAAGTCTAAATGCTCCAATTTTAGAAACTCTCTCTTTCTTTGCTTGGAAACATCTATCCTGCACTTATAACCTTCACTATTTACTCATTACCAGTGCCACTGGGCCTAATTGATACCTTATGGATGAACAACAGCTCCAAATGAGCATAACACCATAGAATGGTACCAAATTTACTTCCAGTAAACAAATTGCGTTTATAACTCTCAACTAGATAATATCCCATAGCCAACAATCCCAATGTGCCTTCCCTACTGGGCAAGACTATTAATCCTATTTCAAAACAAAGTCACCTAAGGAAGATGAACTAACCCCAGAGAAGGCACGTTCTGTGTATGCAATTGGATCTTTATCAAATCATTTCATCCTTTCACTGTTTTAGCTCAGAAAAGTTAAACAGGCAATCTCATCATCTCATACCTGTCAGCCCACTGAACTCAAATATCTTCCCTTTATTCTGCTTAAATAGCAAGAGCTTTATACAGTAGAGATTTTATTTTTTTAAGCTTAAAACTGATTCTAGATGGTTACTTTAAGACAGCACAGTCAGCTCAAGATGTCATTGGCACCAAGCCACTCAGAGATATTCAAACCTCCCATGGGCTGCTTTGGCACATGTACAGTACACAGTGTTTTTGTTCAATAAGTTCTTAGCACAAAAAATGTAAAAATGAGGTGCTTCAGAGTATTATAATTTACAAAAAGGTTCTAAGCAGCTAATTCAAATAACTTCAGGATTAGAAAATTTCTCTCTCCCAACGTTGAAGTGGTGAAATGAGCAATAGCTCATAAAGTAAAAGTAGTGCTGGAATCCATTCATTCCCCAATGACCTTGTATTGGCATTGAACTTCAGCTGGCACTGAAATGAAGAGGAGAACCAACAGTGCTTACTGATGAAACACATAATGAGTGCAACCTGCTTTCTGGAATCTTTTGTACCTTGTGAAAATGTTCTGATTTTCTGCTATCTCATTAATTCTGTTGTTTCTCTGTTAGTGCAAAAAGACTCATTTTTTAATAATTTGAGCAACTTTTTATATTGCCTTCATAGCATGCTTGAAGTTTAAAAAATTATCATGATCCTGATATAAATTCCACAGCCATTAAGTTGTTAATATCCAAAAAACTAATTTAAAACTACAGAACTCATCTTGACCTGCAAAAAATATACTACAATAGATAAAAAGCTATGTCTCAAAAACTTCATCAGTTTTGTAGCCTACTGCAGCTGAAATAGACTTATACTAAAAAAATTAATGCATTCAAACGAAAATTTAAGAAGCCCATTCTCATTTACTGCCTGGGGTAATTATACTTTTTTTTTTTTTTTCTTAGAGTTCAATTACCTTTTTAAAAACAGTGTTTGTTTTCTTTCACTGATATAATGAAATGGGGATAAAGATCACCTAACATTCCAGCCAGAGGGCTCTTTTAATGCTTATAAGATGAGGAGCACACAGATGCCAACAAGAAAGAAAAGATGGCTTTTTGTACTGCCATGAAATATGCCAATATATGACTGAGAAGTTGTTAAAAGGCAAAGAAAAATTGTTGAAACAAATTGGGTTTAAGGCTATGTGAGCATGTTTCACTAGGAACATCCTTATTATTTTTAGAAATAGGAAAAATGTCCTGAGCTTTGAAAACTAAGATAATAAATGCTATTGAACAGGAAGATATTCTTAATCTCTTAAGACTTTAATTGGTGTCCATCAATCCAATAAGGTCTATGAGGCTCCATTTCCATATACTCAGCCAAATCTGGATCACAATACAGTTCATTGTATCCAAAAGAATAACAGAAGGGACTAATTTTACTGGTTTTACCAAATTTGGGTTACCATGCTTGTACTGAATCAACTTCCTGATTTGAAATGTTACATCACTAAGATTGTACACTAACACACAGAACTCTGCTGTCTTTGAGTTATGCAAAGGTAAGAAATACATCAAACGGGTAATTGGTCACTTAGGCATTCAATGGACAGCAAAAGACAATAGTCCTGCTCTCACTGGTTTTTGTTACCTATTTTCTATTTTTATTTGAATAAAGCACAGCTTTGTGAGCTGAACAAAGATATAAACACTTGAAAACTTCAGTATTGTGGTAATTTTATCTTGATATCTGTTTAAAATTTAGTAGCTGGTCATGGTCTGTCATATAACCAACTAAGGAAACTAAAATTTAAAGCTAGATGCTGTTTTTTAACATGGAGCAGAGCTATCAATTCTAATAGACTCAAATGAAAATTTCCAGAATGATAGAAAGGGAAAATATCTTTAAAAAGACACTAATGTAATTCCCACAATCTGAATAATTATCTGTAAAGTTAAATACATTTGCATAAAATATTTTTCTTTTAATAATACCACTAAGAAATTAATATTTTTATAACTCTGGTAATGTTCAGAGACAGCTGTGCCTGTGATCTTGCCCCTTTATGAACACTATTAACCAGCATAATTTCTGACACACATTAAAAAAAAAAAAAAAAAAAAAAATCCAGGAGGCAAATAAAATGTTTTGGGCCTTTGTGAAATGCATTTACAGAAAAACCTACTCCACAAGCCAGTATGTATCTAAGAAAATCAGTGAGTGTTGTATGGAGTAAACAGCACTCTAGGGTTTCTGGAAAGCACACGAGTGGCAAGGGCAGGGGGAGGTGCCCCCCATCAGTCCCTTCCCCAGGCCTGGGCCCCCAGCTGGGGCTGAGCTGCACCCCGTGGCTTTATTGACCTCACTGGCTTCTGCTCCTGCCTGTCCCCTACAGCTGCAGCTCCCACCCAGCCTGACTGATCCCCTGCACTTTATCACACACCCTCTCACAGTCCCATCTCTTCTTACCTGCTCTTGGCCACCAGGAAATATCTATTGGTATAATAACTCATATTATTATAGTAATTAAATAGTAATTAATTAGGGCTGACAAGGCCTTTCAAGTAACAACAACTGGCTTAACTGCATTTACTGCTTCCCTTCCTCTGTATTGCTTTGTTGGCCTACTCCAGAAGTGTTTTGAGTAGGAACTACAAAACAATGACGTCTTTTTAGATAGAGATGTTCTGAATGTGTAATAAGGGTCCTGACACATAATTTTGAGGGTTGTTCAGGAAACTGGATCCCCAGGAGTTCTTATAGGCTTGGTCCTCTTACTGAAAACACACTGCCACAGTCACATCTGATCACCTCACCTAGTTTGCTGAAAATCTAGAAAAATGCAAAAAAAGTGAACCATTACTCCTACGAAAACCTTGAGAGTTAAAAACAAATTAAGAGAATCATAATCATATCTTAGAGACAATTTTTTTTAAATCTGGAAATCTGCTTCAAAAACTTGGCAAAACTCTTCACTGTTCCTAGCTTTTAATCTGCTTTATCTGTGCTTGGGTTTTTCTCTATCTCTCTGTGGCCAAGGGTTCAGCTTTTGAAAATTGTCCATCTGTTCCTGTCTTAATTCTGCTATGCTTATGCTAACTCCTAATGGTTAAGTTTTCTTGTGCTCACTTTTTCCCACAGAAACTTTTTGTCAGAGCTGACTTAAGACAGCCCAGTGATTACAGGGTATTAGACACACAGGTGGGTGCAGAAGCCCACTGTAAGCCAACAGCCAAAGTACAAGTCAGAAAAAAAAGATTATATTAACGAACATGGTTTACAGTATGGAATCCATACCTCATCTTCAGAAATGTGTAATAATTTGTAAAACTAAGCCAAGAGCTGTGTCATGTGCATTTATTCATATCCAAAATTCAGGAGGCATAACAATGTGAAGTAAATCACTTGCAAAAGAAAAGCAAAGTCTTCCTTATATACAACAGGGGGATATCCAACTGAAAAAGATTTTTTTTTTTTCCAGGCAACAGTATTCTTGTAATCTAACATAGTCCTCCCTAAAACACAGGGGGTTTCCTATTTTATTCAACTCTATTCAGTGGGTTACAAAAACCTAGCTCCAATTTCTGAAGAAAGAAGTGAGTTTTGCAGATCTGTTGAGGATGAACAACTTGTCAAGACTTGGCATCTGATCTTGTACCTGTAGTTAATTTGACATAGCTGCAAATTAAAAGACAAACTGACCAACTGCTACCTACTGAAATTATTCGTTATTGGTTAAGGTTTGACATATCTGGCCAAAGTATCCCCAGCGCTCTGCATGTCAAAGTTGCTATAAAATGACAGCTGTTATAAGCAGTTATGCAGGTTAAGCCAATCTGATGACTGAGCAAGGTCAAGGCTCTACTGCTATCAAGGAACTCTCTCTGCTGCCAGGGAAAAGATTTCCTTTCTAATGGACAATCCTGTTAATTTACTTGCAGAATGAAGTCTCCAGTAACTTGAGACAAGATAAATGCTGTTTAGAGCAAATAAGGGTGGGAAAGATGTAATACAATCACTACTGCAGCCTGCCTTTCCATTTTCAAAAAGATAAATATAAAAGAAACTAAAAACAGACTGAGATATTCTCTATGAGAGAAGAAACACTAGAAGCAGTATCACTCCCAAATATGTATTGCACCTAAATCTCTCTCATTCATAAAGCAAGGGTTATTTCCTAAACAAAAATGAAGATCAGGGTCTATTTTGAGGTGCAGACTCTCCCCTCATCATAATCCTTCAAAGTACTAGTCAGGAAAAAAAAAAAAAAAAAAAGAGATTATATTAATTCCCTGCTTGATAATCAATTTTCCTGCTGGTATTCCACGTCTGGTTTATTTATTATTCAATTATATCCACATCTATCCCAATAAGGTATAAAAAGATATTCAGAATTTCCTTGATTTCTTGGCAGGTGGAAGAATATAGGTAACTTTTTTTTAAATTGCAAGCCACTGATTAGAGCTTGTAGCATCATCTGGCTTGGAATATCATGTCACAGAAATATCTAAATTCCTCATTGTCCTTTATGCACTTGTTAAAGTCACTTCTCCATTGACTATATTAATGAAATCTAAAAAAACATGGCAATAATTCTCTGCCACATTGTTTATTTTTTACTCTGTATCAAAAAAATAGGTGCATATGATTATTTTTTGCACAATGTGAGCATCCATTTATAATATTAATAAATTAGGTCTGTGCCATTTCTGAGTGTCAGAATCCATTTTCTCTATACACAACACCACAAAAACAGATTGTTTATTCCAATTTCTAATCTTAATCAATATTTTCCAACTTAATGTAAATTCATGTGAACTAGAATGCAACTCATATCCTTTTCTTATGAATTTCCCAAAAAATTCAAGATGCATGCTGATTTCTGTCCATCTCCTAACAGGACCAAAGTTGTCAATTCATTTATACAAGATGATTTCGTTTTCAAGTCATGTGGGCCAAGTCAAAATTTTTAACTTGCTTTTAAGTTCTTAGTTTGAGAACTTAGTTAAAGAACTTGCTTCTTAATTTAACAAAAAATTTTGATGAACGCTGGGGCTTTTCACTTTTCAAAGGTTGAACATAGCAAAATACAGGCCTCAAAGTCTAGTAGTGGGATAATATTACTGAAAGAACAAAATAAAACTTCTGTTTTACTTGTAAGAGTTAAGGTTTCATTTAAATACTTAGTCCATTTGAAGATGTAGAAAGAGCATGATACTAAAATGTTTATGTTAATGTATTTTGCCTGACAATCCTGTTTATATTTGTTTACAGTTCAGCAGCACATTAGCAGTAAAGTAGAATAAACATCATAAAGTGATGGTGAGACTTGAGTGCCTTAGCACAAATAAGGAAAAGGTTTCATACCACACTGAATTTATATTAAAATCTCCCAGTGATTTTGAGAAAAGCATACACACAGACACAATTTTAAAAGGCAGAATAGGTCCTAAATTAGCTCTGTGAATTCTATATGCCTTACCCTTCCTCGTGCACTACAGCAATAAAAGAATAATCATGCTGGGGCCAAGGCTCCCATTGTCTTAAATAAGCTTTTCCATTTACAAAGCAAGTGCAGTCTCATGCAGGAAGGTAGAGGGTAAAAGCAGAATACTTAATGGAATGTGCCAGTTCTGAAGGAACAGAGCTATTTCTGGGTCCACCAGGAAAACCAGTCCTGCAATGGTCAAAATACAGTAATTAATATCATCATCCAAAAGCCAACTGGCAGAAGAAGTTCAATAAGCTTTACCTCTTAATAAAAACCTCATTAGTTTGACTTGGCTTCTATTATGTTATTTTCACAACTCATGTCTTAAGTCATTGTTCTTCCCCTGCATTCTCTGGGTTGCTCACAATTACAGTTCCACTGTGAGACCTCAATAGAAATGAGGAAACCCTTGCATTTCAGAGACAATACAGAGGCTTTTCTGCTAATTCATTCCTTGACTGACAAAATTATTATATCATTTGTATGCAACATTGTGAAAATCTCCAAAGAACCACAGCATTACTTATTCACAAACTAGACTTTGATCTTTAGGAAATGTCAAAGTGATTTTGGGGTACTTACACTGCTGAGGTGTCAAAAACCTCATATCAACATTAATCATAAAGTCTGGCTTAGTCTTGTAAGGAAAAAGTCAGAATAAGGTCACTGTCACAGCAGGCCCAGCCTCAGGTCCCTGCCACGCTTTTGGTACCATCACACAGCTTTGTAGTGCAAAATAAGAGAACTGCATTAGTAGTTGTCTCCTGAAAAGGAGCTTAGCTCTCTCTAAAGCTAAAACCAATTAACTAACACCTACCACAGAAATGAGTTTGAACAAAAATCAATCAACACATTCAAATAATACAAAACAAAATTTGGGAACTTGATGCCATTTACCAGAAAGAAATTGCCAGTGACAAAATAGAAAAGATACTTTTACTACACACTGTCATATAATTGCTGATCCTTTTTGTCCCTCATTTCTTTCACTCTTTCTGTGCTTCTGATTTAGAAAGAGTTGTTACAGCTACAAACATACACCAAAAACCCATCTACAGACTGCTTTAAGCATTTGCTATGATTCAAAGGGAATTAAGAGTACTTTAAAAGTCTATTTTGACTTCTTTATGACTATAATGCTGTACCAAGTCTGCACAAGTGTTGGTTCCATGGGTATAATTATCTTGTAATAGTGAGTTAAGTGACATAAAATGTCTATTAGGGAAAGAATGATGATATTAATCAATATTTACTGTAGCAAAATCACTTTAAAAAATTGTGACAAATTAGGCATAACTAAAACTAATTCTTTGTTCTCCCCTGATTTTAGTTATATTGAGACACAGCTGAATTCTGCCCAAAGAGATTTGACTTACCATCCTAACAGCCAGTAAGGTAGCATGGTCTTCCCCAAAGTTACCCAAAATCTACAGTATCCTTGCATCCTCCCATATCATGGGAAACCTGACATACCCTGGAAGAGAGGCTTTGGCCTTGCTGTGGATTTTTTTTCCATTTAGGAAATTCAGTTTGGGGGTTTTGCTTTTTGGGTAATTTTCCTTTGATCTTGAAAACATTGAAAAAGTATTTAAGAATGTACAAACTCCATTGCAAACATTATGGGATTTTACCAACACCTTATTTTCCCCTGTCATGAAAGACAGAAGATACACAGAAATATAGCTAATAAAGCACAGTTACAATAGAAGTTCATTTTCTTTTCATCACTTTCTTAAGTGACACTGAGAGTGATCCTTCTTTCCTTCTGGGTATTTGGAAGCTTATGATTTAAAAGGGGATTTAATGTTAAAAATGGCAGTTCTGGCAACTAAAATCAAAACAGGTCTAAGTTGTCAATGGTAGCACTCTCAGGAGCCATTTGACTACCACTAAGGAAAAGACACTGAGAAAATCTAGTTTATAATACTAGTAATTTAATTCAATTATAACACTGACTTTCTAGAAATAAACTTGCAGCTACAGGCCTTTATTCCATACAAACATAATTCATCAATGAACTAAACTGCACAGAAGTCCAAGAAGTCATTAGAGAAAGGACAAACTAAAAGGAGAAATAAGAAAATCTGTCTACTATCCACATGATTTTAGTGTTATCTGGAAGTTCAACATCCCCCAAACCACACCTTGCAATAAAAGTATTTTGTGGTTTTAGGAACATTGAGTCATTTATATCACTGAGGGCCAATTAGCAATTTATTCTCCCCTTAAAGCAGTCAACAAGAATTTGAACAAAAAAGGTGTCATACACCAAACTGCTCAGAAGTTGTACTGTTATTGAGCTTAATCACTCAAGTCTACCAGTCAAATCAGGTCTATAAATAGATAAAAATAGTAAATAATTCTTATTTTATAAAAAGCTCTATCCGAAAAGTCATTCTGGCTTCTGCCAGCTGATAGAAGCAGGTGTTGACACATGTGGTCAGTCAATGCATTGACAGGATTATGCTCAATATCCTCTGCTTATGCAGTCATTGCAGGATTTGAGAGTGAAGAAGGCATAGCCAAGATAATTACTGATTTCCTACACGTGGTTTAAATTTTTGGTATTATCAGCTAATGTGAGGGAGACAGAAGCTCAAAGAATTGGCATGAGAGCATGAAATTACATAACAGTAAAGTAAAAAGTTTCAGGTTTGGATCTGTTTGAAAGGCAACTTGCTGCATAACAGCTTATTCTAGAATTTCAGCCATGATTTCAGGTTCAAGAAATGTTAAGGCTCTCTGAAGGGGAGTCTCGGGATGGTTGGGATAGAGACACCTTCACTTTGGTATGCTTTCAAGGGAGATTTATTGCTCCAGTCTCTCAGGACTTTTGGGAACTCCTACACAGAGCTTTGCAGAAGTCGGCCATTACATGAGGAATGATCACACAACTGCAGGTTACCAGGTCTCTTACAGGTTAACTGGCCAACAGATAATTGCTACGTAGAGATATTTTCATTTTCACACCAATCGTTAATGACACCTGCATTACAAGTCTGTCGCACTGCGGAGTTTTTCATCCAATCGTGTACTGTCCCATAAGTCAGTACACAATTGCACTCTACACCACCACACCCTTAACTTTTACTTTATTCTATAACTACTTCTATATCTAAACTTCACACTGCAAAACCTTATAATACCTAACTTAACACACTATTTCTTAAACTACAGACCACAATCTTTTGTTATAGGTCACTAGGTTTGGAAGCCTTTCCCATGGCTTCAGGTCAAATCCAGTACACATTTCATAATCAGAGTAAGGAGGCCCAAGGCCTTGAAGATTTTCTGTGCCTTGGATTCCGACAGGGAAGAATCTTAGAAACATGCTATAAGAAGTACACAAAGCTCAAAAAATGAGGATCACAAAGACATTAAGAATAGTCTGTATTATCAAAACCTTTGTAAAACACAAATCAAGAATACAAAGAACTCTGAATAGTTAAGGGACCACCAGCTTCCAAAATGAAGCCTGTTTCATTATGCAGGAAAAATATTGAAAAAAATTCAAAGAATAAAAATTTCATTATTAGCAGTATTTTCAGAGCTCTGAGGATAACTTGTGGAATGTAGCAGCTTTTATTTTTAATTCAGTGTACTTCAGATCAAATCTTGGAGCCTAAAGCAGCAAAGAGAGAGAGGAAAAAAATAAAAGGATAAAAAAATGTTTACACAGAGCCACCTCAACAATTCAACCTTCAGAAAATGCCACTTGCTGTCTCTTCTGTCTCAGATGGGACACACAAACTCAGGCCTTCAGATCAGCTTAGTAGAAATTTTGTGCATCTATGTTTAGTTCTCTATTAAGATGATCAGTACTGTGATACTCCCTATAAACCATCACATCACACTCACGCTCTATGCTTGCTGTTTCATTTATTTGCATTTAATTTGTGGCCTTTGTCCCTGTGAGCTGCCTACAGAAATGCAAAGACCTAAGGAGAAGGGAGGAATGCAGGCCCGGTGCAATCCAGACTCCAAGGAGCAATCACCAGGGTAACAGCATCTGCTTGCATCCTTCAGAGTAGCAGCTCCCCTGGAATGAAGGGACACAGCATAATTTATCTGACTCATAGGTATTTATATCTGCCCATTACCCTCCAGTCTACATCCTGTTTTTACTATGGACAATAATGGAAGGTAAAACACAGTCACTGGTAAAAAAAAAAAAAACGAAATTGCAAATTTGGGGTTTGAGTTAATAAAATATCAGATGAAGTGGGATACATGAAAAAAACTATTTTCAAGTCCTTACAAATAATATTTCATATTGTACACGATGACTTCTACCCTGAATGATTTAACGTGGTTTGATCTGTAACTACGAACTCCTAAGATGAACAAAAATATTGACTTGCAAATTACCTGTAGACACAGTTAATCATTTCCAAAAAATCATGTCATTGAGTTTAGCAACTTTCAGACTATTAAGCACGCATTCAAATAAATTTTTTCTTTAAACTATAGTCTGCGAGCTAATGTTTGCCTTTTGCTCGACATCATCATTTTGGACAGTTCTAAATACAGCTCGGACAGTAATCCTTCATTTCCCTTAAACAATTTGTCATCCACCCTCTGCTGTCACTTTTTTTTACTGTATGAAAACATCTCGTTTGACAATTATTTTCATAATAATTATCTTATTGAAAATGTCTTTTTTTTTCTTCACAATCTCCTACTTTCTTTTGCAAAATCTCTCAAAAAAAAAAAAAATTTGCACTGGCATCAAGGCAATAATTGGGGTTTTTAGAAGCATTTTACTTGTTAGTTAGTTTCAGCATTCCTTAACATTATTCCTTCTGATTCATATCATCACACTGCTGCTCTCTGCTGTCTGTAAGAAGAATCCACATGAAATTATCACAGATATGGCATTCATTTTAGGATCTGTAACACAAGTATGTACACTGCAATTTTTTTATTTCTAATTTTGCTTTCTTACAAAAATCAAATCTAATTTTAACTGGCAAGAAAATCCACATAGTTGCAAATACCATGAGTTAAACATGACAAGAATCAGGTTTTGCAAAACAGTTGCACTGACATTTGAATTTTGTACAAACTATGAAATATATGTCCTTGTTTGTTTTCAGCTTTAGTCCCTAATTCTTTATTTCTGTTTTACCACAACCTGATGAAACATTCATTCAACAAATATTTTCAGTATGTAATGAATGGATAATTAGGTCCAAATTTGCACCCTGCAAGTGATCTCTCCATGGACTGAGTTCAAAATATTTCAGAGTATATAGTTGTCTCTTAACAGTAGTTTACATATTTTCCATCATGACAAGGCAGAAAATGAAACTTTTAAGAACAGGAAATCCCTAAGCAGCTCAAAGATTTAAAAATAGAAGATGAAAAGCACTACCATTCTTGCAAGATTTAAATTGGAAGATTTGAAGTCATTAGAATGAACACTCTTGCAGGGCAGGAATTCTTCTAAAGGGAAAAATCTTTCAAAATAAGACTTTATATTGACCTGGATTCTCCTACCTACAGTTTAAGAAGAAATGCTATACAAGAAAGAGAAAACAATTCTTGTCAACGGATGGCACAATCCATGGCAGATGTAACGGTGTGAACACCTGTACCAGGTACAGGTCCAAACACTTACATATACAGCAACATTTGTGAGAACACAGGTTTAGCCTACAATAAGAAAAAGGATGCAACTAAAAACTTGAAATTTTACAGAAAGTGGGCTTAGGTGTTCCCCATTCCTCTGGCTTTATTCTCCTGAGATTCAGTCTATGCTGCCCTTTTCCCCTGCCCATCATTTATCATTTCACTTCAATGGTACCACCCATGGCCTCCTTAATGAAACCCTTCAGAACCCTGAAAATCTGACAGTTATGCCTAATTATATGAGCAACACCAAACAGAAGCACAGCTACAGCAGAAGTTGTCAATCTATTTTTGCATGGGTATATCAGAGATATTCTCATTTAAATTTTGGCTGGAAACACAGTGAGCCTATTTAGATTTTGGCCTCTTGCTCCAAAAATCCCTTCTTCCATTTTATTTAGGATGCTTCTTCTATTCCAATTCCTGATACGGTGGGAAAAAGGGCCTCTATAAATGCCTGAAAAAACACCAATGAAAAGAATTCAAAAATACAAATTTTTCTGCATTCTGAGTTAACAATAGCAGCTGGATTGTCCCCAACACATGGATGGGATTAGTCGGTCTTCCAGGTGCTCATGGCTACAAGCAATAAACAAAACTGTCTTAATTATGATTTAACATAAATTAGGATTAGCATACCCAGGAAGGCTTAGTGGGTTATCAGCAGTGTGCATTTTACCTAAGCTAGCATTTTGTGTGCTCTCAGTTATACCATCTGTTTATCTCCTCATGTAGGTTGACTCTGACACAAAAGGATTTCATAACAGGTAAGGCAGGATTTCTCAAATTCTGTACAGAATATAAACCTAAAAGCATTACCACCCAAGCAGCATGTGGGATTTATTTTTAATTAAATTGTTGATTTTCAATTTAAATGCCTAAAAATTCCCTTACATACTTTGAAGAAAATATTCCCCAAGTAGTGGTCAATACCTGTGACTATTTCACAGAAACAGCCTGTTGTCATTTTGTTTTTATGCAATGTTCTTATGAAACCTGGGCTATTTTCACACTTGATATTCACAACATGTACTTATTCAAAGTATTGTATTCATAAGTAAAATAGTAAGGAAATTTAAAAAGGACTTTTCTAGTGTTCTTACACTCATAAATGACTAACCTAAAACACAAATGTTTAATAATTGCTTGACAATTTTCTTTTGGGGTTTTATGTTGGTTTGGTTTTTTTGTTTTTTGCTTGTTTTTGAAGTCTTAATTCACTTAATTCACATTTTTATTGTGGAAAACTATTTTCATAGGTCTTGGAATATAAACTCTTGTAAATCCAGAGAAAAACATCCACAAAATCCAAGTCCACACAATGGAGGAGGACATGAAACACAAACATTTCAACTCATCCCTAATTCTGAACAAAGACTCACCTTTGGGTCAAAAAAACCCCACCATTCCACTCACTAAGATTAGCAATTTGCTTTTCAGTTTCCCCATTCTTGCCAGATTTAGGCAAAATATGATGAATGGCTTTGGCAGAATTGTCACCACCAGGATGTTAACATTTTCACATGAATATCAGCAGCTCCAGCTCTCCTACAGCACAGAGCTACAGAGAACAGAAAGCCATGGAGAAGTCAGACCACACATTGCAGTTCCCCATTAGGACTTGCACATAAGCTCTTGCACCACAGGAGCAAAAAACCCACACGTGCAAGGTTGGAATTAAAAGTCACTCCGAAGCTTTTATCTCCAGAGATATGTTATACAAATAAATCATATTTTAGAGTTCCTTCAGACATTGATAAATATTCCAGGAAATTGCCAAGAAATAATTTGATGCCAGCAGAATACTTTCCATGACAATACTCTAAAAAATCCATTAGATTTATTGTGTGATAACTCTTCCATATTAGAAAACCAGGACATATGTGTTGTGAAATCTCTGTGAAAAGAAATCATAAATACTAAAAATCAATACCTAATTCTGGTGTGGCTGGAAAATGCTTTCAACACTCTCATGGTTTAAACCCCAGATGGTAACTGAGCCCCTCACAGCCTCTCACTCACTTTACCCTGGTGGGTTGGGTAGTGGATAATAGTGAGGAAACTCATGGGTTGAGATAAAGGCAGTCTAACAGGTAAAGCAAACCAAGGGATTCATTCCCCAGTGCCCGTGGCAGGCAGGTGCTCAGCCATGCCCAGGACAGCAGGGCTCCATCACCTGTAACTGTGACTTGGGAAGACAAACACCATCACTGCAAACATCCCCCCTTCCTCCTTCTCCCCAGCTTTCCATGCTGAGCATGGTGCCAGATGGTCTGGGATATCCCTGGGTCACTCGGGGTCAGCTGTCCTGGCTGTGTCCCCTCCCTGCTCCTTGTGGAGCCTCTCTCTGGTGGGGTGGGTGAGGAATGGCCTTGGTTCTGTGTTAGCACTGCTCAGTGACAACGAAAACAGCCCTGAATTATCAATAGAAATCCAAAACATAAGCCCATACCAGCTACTATGAAGAAAATTTACTCTAATCCAGCCAAAACCAGCACAACTAGTATTTTAAAAATGCAGTATCAGCCTAATCAATAAACGTCAAAGGCAGTTTTCTGATGCAAAAAAAAAAAAAAAAAAGAAAAAAAATAGAAGTGTTTTTAACAAAAGGGGCTTAAGGTTGTGTGGAAGTGAGGTCCTGGCAGCTTTGGACTCTTGCCTTCCATCATGAATTCTCTTCCAGAAAAAAATATGCTCCAGCTACCTTGTTTTTATAAAATAATGCTGTACAACTATTTAAAAAATCGTTTGCCAGAAGATTTAGCATGCAAGGAAATACTCATGCAGGGCTTAAAATATTTCTACCTTCTAGCTGTTCTCCCCACTATCAGTGTGCCATAGGGTTCCTCTTGTGCCAATCCCTGAGCCAGAGCTGGTACCCTTGGGGCTACACTGGTGCCGTGGGGATTTCAGTGCTCTCTCTCCATCGCCTGACCGGAGAGGTTTGTGAAAGGGGGTGACAGCAGAGCAGGAGGGTTAAAGAAAGCAACGGACAACCAGGTCCGTCTGAGAGATGGGGAGTACAGCAACTCCATCTGCACAATATGTACAGGAAGGGTTGGTTTCCTTTGTTATTTAAGAACAAATATAACTACAGTAACTAAAGAGAAAACTACTGAATTGCTTTTGCAAGATGTAATGAATTAATAGTTTGCTCTTCCCCCTTTGGATTCAGAATTAATTCTTGGCCTATATTGGCATTTCTCTCACTAGAAAATTTAATTTGCATCATGAAAGCCCTGAGTCTATTACATTTGCAACTGACACAGATGGGCACTAGAAAAAAACTCTGTATAATTTTGGTAAATTTGTTAATATTGATGATTGTAAGTATTATTCAAAATTCTAATTAAACTCCAATAAGTTGCTATAGCTAAAGAAAAATCTTACATTAACACCAAGAGAGACAAAAATGTATTTCACTGATAATAGATCTCACTTCTCACTTGGATTTTGATTAAGTTTAGCTACATTTAACATCGGAGGAAGTAACTGTTTTGCTGAATATAGATCCTCTTTCCTAATCCATTGGTTCCATGGTGACATTAAGACTGATCTTACAGAGCAGGGAACAAATACCTAGCACTCTCCAGTTCCCTTGCCTATGACAATACCAGCAGTCAATTACTCAAAAAAATTATGCATAAGTTGATACACTCAGATTTGACGCTCAATTTTGTCTTTATATATATTAAAAGTAAATATATGAGTATTCCCACAAAAACATGATCATTTCCTTAAATTACCATGAGAAGAAAAAGGTTGTAGTGATATTCTGTTAATACTACCACACAGCTTTGCTGGAAATCACTGCTTAAGAATTTCACCATAATTAGTATTTTTCTGCATCCTTTTATCTAAATTTCAAGAGAATGACTATAAGAAGATAAACAAACAACAGGCAGAGCATGCATGATACATTTCGGGTACCTTGCACCAAATATAAAAGTGTCTAGATGCAAGACAGATTTCCTAAAAAATTAACAGGCTGACATGAAGATAAGCCATCTACACTGAAAGTTGGAGTGGTTTTAAGCATGAGTAGGCGATACGAGGCTATCCAACATTTAATACAAGGCCACATTTTTATTTACCTGAAAAGAACAAATTAAATTAATGTCCTGGAAAAACCCACATGTAATAGGCCACTGTAAATCTTTATGCATTCTTGCATGTATTTTATAGACTCTTCTTCTTCCTTGTTCTTTCCAATGTCATCGCAATGGTTTATGCTTTCCCTCCCACAGTGCAGATATTGGCTGCACCTTCAGGACAGACAAAGGCATGGTGCTGAATAGTTGCACCTATAATTTGAAATTGACCGTGCCCTTAAGAACATTTGCTCCAGAATAACACTAGGGTGTTGCTCTTTTCCCCTTCCCCAAAAATTTTCCCTTCCATGTGGTTGAAAGACTAACACAAAAATATGCAGAGCAGCATGTGTTAAATATTCACTGCAAATCCTCATTAAACTCAAAACAAAAGACTAGGTGCAATAAGAACATGCATCATTCCACTTAACTTGGAAAAAAAACCCAGGTTTAATCCCATGAGAACTGCTATCATTCCAGACTTACAGTTTACCTTTCTGGTTTGTTCACATTTATAATAACCTTAGAGACGCTAGAATAAAATCTTCAGTTTAAAAGAATGCCATCAATTTGAAAGCAACTCAGAGTATTTTACTTAATATCAGAGAACAGGACTACAACATTATTATTACTGAAAGTGATTGCAGTTTTCTGTGATTTTCAATTCTTTAATCTGATCATGAGGCTGTACCTTGCAATGTTATTGTGGCTAATAAAAATCAACTTTTCTCTACAATTTCTTGGGAAGTTTAATAGCGCTAAGTGTTAAAGCAAAGAAAGAAAGGTGCATATACAGGGAGATTATCTGCAGTAGCAATTCTGAATTTCCATAGAATTATTTTCTTCTGAAATAAGGAACAGACTTCTAGAACTCTCATAACAATACTGACATAAAACACTGAACTGGTGGGACTCCCTAGTACTCCCTGGGAGACTCAGGTCAGTCACTTGTTATTGCAACAGCACTTACTAACCAATCGGGATCCATCATATCACCAAAAATAAAAAGTTTCTGAATGCACTGCTCCACAAAGGCTCAGTCCTTAGGTGGTTTTTGTTATTTTCCTCAAATCCACCAAAAACGCACAGCATATTGTAGTAATGATGCCCAGCAACAGCACAACTGAAAAACAGTATTACGAAACTAAGATATAAAAACTGCCTTCCTACTTTGACCATCCTAGAAATACATATTTGAGAAATTATCTCCATTTTCTGATTGCAATGCGCAGGGGTGACCACCAGCAATGGCACAGAGCAGCCAGCGCCTCCATGCGGAGTTTTGGCCTCCATGATGTCACAGAGCAGTTCCACGAAATGACAGAAAGATCCTTCCAGGGCAACAGTTCATGAGATCACCCAGTAACCACCCACACACCCGGGCCAGCAGTGCCCCTGGCAGCCACCATCAGGCGTGGAGCATAGGCCACCAGCACAGGATGCAGAGCAGCTCCCGCTGGGGAAGATCCCTGCAGCTCTCCCAGGATGGATGCTGTGGTGCTTAAAAAGAAGGGCTACAGCCTCGGAGACACTCTTGGAGAAGGCTCCTATGGCAAAGTGAAAGCTGCCTACAGCCACCGCCTGAAATGCAAGGTGGCCATCAAGATCATTGACAAGAAGAAAATTTCTCTGAATGTCCTGGAAAAATTTCTCCCCAGGGAAATGGATGCTTTGATGCGACTGCACCACCCCTCAATCATCGAAACCTATGAGATTTTTGAGACATCGTCTGGGAAAGTGTACATCGTGATGGAGCTGGGGGAAAAGGGGAGCCTCCTGAACTACCTCACCAGCCAGGGTGCCATGGAAGAGAGCGTCGCTCGCTGCAAGTTCCAGCAGTTGGCTTCTGCCATCAAGCATTGCCACGACTTGGACTTTGCCCACAGGGACCTAAAATGTGACAACATCCTTCTCGACAACGATCTTAACTTCAAGCTGTCAGACTTTGGCTTTTCAAAATCCTTGGCTCGGGATGGAAATGGAAAAACCATTCTCAGCAGCACCTTCTGTGGGTCTCTCGCGTACTCAGCCCCCGAACTGCTCGAGCACATTCCTTGTGACCCCAGGATTTCAGACATGTGGAGCCTGGGCATTATCCTGTATGCAATGCTTTTTGCTTCACAGCCATTCGATACTTCCAATGTCAGGGAGATGCTCCAGGTTCAGAAACAACGGAAGATTCCCTTCCTCAAGTCAAAAAATCTCTCTGCAGAGTGCAAGAACCTCATTGTCCACTTGCTCCACCCTGATGTGTCTCAGAGGCTGTGCATAGATGAAGTTTTGAGACATCCCTGGTTGCAGACTCCAAACCTTACGCACTGTTCCAGTTTGCGAGCTGCAGGAGGGGGTGACCCCAAAGCCTGTGGGAAGAAAAGCCCGAAAAACTACAGGATGGCAAATCCCATCGTGCGTAAGTGTAAGGAGTGGAGGAGGAGATCAGATCCTTTAAAGGATTCTTTCCTTTAACAGGGCCAAAACGTTGGCCTAAGCTGTGGACTGTACTAATTTAAACTCACATTAAATAGAACCTGTCTAAAATTCTGTGTGGCAGTTGTGTGCCCGCTCCTGCACGGTGTGCTTGAAGGAAGGGCTTTAACTCTGCCGAAGTCAGCACTGTGAAAGACATGGGGAAACAATGAGGGAGGGAAGTTTTAGACCATGTAAACAAACTGCAGAGGAGCACTTTGTATGTAACACTTGAAGGAGGAATGTATTTCAAACATGACAATGCAATGTTTTTTATATCTGAATATCAGACCTGGTGCACTTTATAACAATTTATAAATATTTCAATACTCGGACCCCAGGTTATACCTAGAGGTACTGCCTAGGAATCAAAATTTAGCTGATTTTCTCTTAACAAATTTGAGTCTTTCAGCAAAAAAAAAAAAAAAAGGTGCAATGGAAACCATTTCCCTGTGCTTAAAAATTAACAAGGGTTACAAATCAGTTGTACCATAACACAGGTTTTAGACCAAAAGGAATGGAGGAAGAGTTTTCATTAATTAGCAAGGGAAATTTTAAAAAGCACACATCCAAACACCAGCTGCCTTTTAACTGAAACTTATGGCTGACCAAAAGATATATGAATAACAGATTTCTTTTTTCTATAACAAGAAATATTATATTAGGCATTAGAAACAAAACATCTACCTTCAATGCTATGGTCGTTTAGCCTAAAACTCTAAAAATAATGTTAGTTATTTTATTTGCATTACAGTTCTGCAAGATAGTCCTAATCAAGGATCATTTTAAAAGCCTGCAAAATAAGAAGTCTCCTGTCCCACTGTCTAATACATTTACCTCTAGGTCCCATAGGATTGATTCAACTAGATAAGTTATGTGAGCACACATTTACAGTCCAGCCACTTCCTGCAGAAAAACATCAGAAAATGTCATGTGGGTAAAATCTGATCCCAGTGGAGACTTTGGGAGTTTTATTACTCAATTCTTTTGTACTCAAATAATTGCCTGTCACTAGAAGCAAAGCACAACAAATGTAATTTCATGGGTCTGCTTGGCCAGAGACATTGGACCAATTATCGATCTACGAGGGTATCTATCCAACACCTGAGAATGTCACACACACAAATTATGACCTATTCATAATTCAATGTTGCTTAGAACGGGTCAGGCTACTATGTTTAACACTTTAGAAAGCAGAGACAAAGTAAAGTTGAAGTGCTACTGAAAAATAGCAAAGTGTCAAAAAGGACTCTAACATACAATTTGACAAGAGAAAAAATGTGTTCATCTATTATGTCACCCATTACTCTTTACAGAAAATATGCTGTTCCCATCAAAATATTGTGCTAAAATACCAAACATAAAATACTGCTATCAACAAAGCCATCAAATAAAAAAACGCTGATCATACCTAAAAACTATTATTTCCATTTAATAAGTGTGGACAACTAAATCTATTCTGGGGAAAAAACTTTTTACTTAATAATGTAAGAGATTATTTTTGATGCTAAGAAATCAAATACACTCTGGAATAATTACAAACCTTACTCCAAATAGACTTCTGCCTCAGAGAGTGGATTAAAAGATGGATTGTACAAACAGCCATTCAGCAGAGCTCTTACTATCCTAAATAATCCAAGGAGAAACAAAGTCAGATCCAGCCCTAATTAACACTCATTGCTAGTGGCAGGAGAACATTAACATGGTACATTTCCTCTGCCACACGTTTAGAAGTCATATCCGTTGAAAAGGACACTTGGACAAACAAAATGGAGCTTATGAATTCTTTGAGACAGCAATTCAATAGAAAGCTTAAAAAATATAGCTTATTATTATTATTTTGCTTTCATTGATTTAACCTGGGACCAAAACACAGTAGTAAAAAGAAGGTGAAGCCATGGAAAACATTTTCTTATTCTATTTTACCTTTGCTTCTTACATGAAGTTTGCATTATCAGACACCTGATACAAGAGGAGACAACGTGAAATGATCACGAGGGATGTAGCACAAAGAAGGTGTGGCACCTCTTCCTGGTGTCCTGGCAGCTCCTTAGACAGGATCATCAGCCTCCACACTGCAATGCATATTCATGGCCAGACTACTGCTAAAGCTCTGGCAGTTCAGGCATATTCTTATTTCCAGTTGTGTGTCTGTGGCCAAAATACGTCTAAGTGCACAGCCAAAATCAAAAGGCAGGACAGCTCTCTTACCCAGAGGCCTTTCCTGCTGAATCTATTACAAATGTGAGCTACTCTGTGGTGTAAATTGTATAAAAGAAATGCCTGAGATGCACCTAAGGAGAGTGCATTTTGCAATTCTGGTTTACTTGGGAATTCAGTGTTATTCCAGTCCTTTCAGTAAGACAGGACTTGCCATTGAAAACAAACATATATGATTCCTAAAAAACTTCTCAAGAAAGAAGTTCTGAACTGTATTGATGAATATCACAACAAAAAAAGCTATGCATACTAAAAATACTACTTCAATTGAATGCAGTAAATGGGATAAAACGTGTCCCGCTATAACTCCGTCGAAATGACACTAGGTTTACTTTGATCAAAGATCAGAGAATCATATATTTATTAAGGCTGGAAAAGACCTCTAAGATCTCTAAGCCCATTAGAACAACACTTCCAAGTCCACCACTAACCATGTCCCCAAGAACCTCATCTATGCATTTTTGGAAAACTTCCAGGGATGGCGATTCCACCATTTCCCCAGGCAGCCTGCTCCGATGCTTGGGCATCCTTTCAGTGAAGAACTTTTTCCTGATATCCAGTCTAAACCTTCACTGGCACAACCTTCCTCTTGTCCCACTGCCTGTTACCTGAGGGAAAACGCCAACCCTCCCCTGACTGCAGCCTCCTTTCAGGCACTTGGAGTGAGTGGTGAGGTCCCCCCAAGCCTCCATTTCTCCAGCCTAAACAACCCCAGTCGACTCAGTTGCTTCTCAGTTCCCTCAGCTTCTATCTCCTCAGATTTCAGTAGGAATCAATACCATGTACCTAGCAGTGGAGAATGAAAATGGAGATTGTTGTAATCACTAATGTTTCAGATCAAAATTTAATTTGCACTTTCCTCTACACATTACAAGTGATTAAGTGAGTTTTAGAATCACCTTTTCCTTAGCGAGAACTGTCCACACTTTCCTATCTTATGCCATTGGCACTTAAAATTAATGATTTTTATCTAACAGATACAGCAGTCATAATAAATGTTTAAGATAACTATTTAAATTTTGGCTGTATTAACATTATAATGTAAAGAATCCTAATTTTATTTGCCTCAATAAATCAAAGATTAAACTTACTCAGACATTTTATCTTGTTTGCCCTTAGAATAGCTAAAGAAATTCACTTTAAATATTAATAATATGTCTTCATTTTATGATCTTTGTTCATTTCCATAAATTTAGTTTGAAAATAAAATTATTTCTAGTACTTACTGGAATGCTGATAATGAAACCATTGAATTAATATTTTTTGTCTGTATCTGAAAATGACTTGAATTCATTTGGAGGGGTTGGACTCTTAAATGAGAACCTGCCTCAATTTATGCTCCTTGCTATGGCACTCAGAACCATATGAACCATCATGGACATTCCATTAAAAAATAAGGTTCAGAAGGCTACAATCTGTCAAAAGGTCTTGGTACTATCTCTTGAAATACCACGCATAATATTTATTGAAGTATATTTTAAGACTCAACGTCACAACAAAATTTTGTAAGGTTTCTTTCCAATTCCTGCAAGGGTTCAATGAGAACTAATTGTTTTGCTCACACAGATACTGTTTCCAAAACAAAACCTCTAAACATGATCACAATGGTCTCTGTACAGCCATTAGAAGTGCTTCAAACCACAAAATGAAAAACTCCAGCAGATAACTTTGTTGGTGGCACAAAAGGACATGATTTGGTGCAATTGCACAGCATTTGCAAGAGACTCACATCAATTTGACCGAGAGTGTCCAGGACAACACATCCATTTCCTGGAGTATCGTTGCGTTTTCCCTACAGAGCTTTGTATTTAATTTGCTGGTTGTGTGGTGTGTGCTCCCCCCTCCCTGCCCTGACAGCCAGAGGGACTGTGGTGGCAGCATCCAGCTTCCTGGGGACTCTGGGGACAGATGGCTTCAGGGCAGCCAAGGGCTGTCTGGAACAGTGACCCAGACGTCTTCCCACTATGCAAATACCACCATCAGTCAATCATTTTATTATAAATACTGGACAGCCCAGGGCCGACTGAGCTCTCCCGCGTGGCAGTGGCTGCACTCCAGGGGCTCCCCTTGAGTAGGGACAGTTCTCAAGGTTACTCCTCAAGGCTGAAAGGTTCCTTGCCACAACAGATCCTCAGGTAGTGATCAATAGTGTGCTAACCTTTGAAATCTTAGCCAGATGACACAAAGGATTGACTGTGCACATAAACTCCTTTGGACATAAACCACCGGTCGAGTCTGAGACTAGGACTGGATCCAGATGCAGGAGTGTAGAAAGCAACAGGGTCCTACCTGAACCTCATGACTCAGTGGGAGGGTGTCCCTGACAGCTTTTTCTGACCTTGTCCTTTAGGCAGTAAATAGTAAAGTGTACCTTGTAAAAGCATTGTCACATTTATCATTTAATTTTGTGAACTCACTGTTTTATGTCAAGAAACGTTTAGTGCTGCTTCTCTCTCAAGTGAAGTGCATCGCTCCATCCAGCACAAGGTGCAGAGGACAGAGGGAACAGGTGAAAGGGCTTCACAGAGCAGCACTGGAGGGAATAAACATTTGCTGATTCTCCTAACATGGAAAAGGTAACAGCAAGTTACCTGTTGTGCCACTTGACAGCTGGTAAACGGATGAATGACTGCCTTTACTAGTGGTGATATTTACTGCCTCAGAAACCTCATTCCTTTGACCTGAGCAGAAATGGTCACAGTCATTAGAGTTACATAAATACAACACTCAAATCTTCTTGAGCACATAAGTATCCTATGAAAAAAACCCCAGGATTATTCATAACATGAAACAAAACCAGAACTAAGATTAATTTTTCAGAACTTGAGTGTTGAAAATTGTTCATGACAAATTTTAATGGACCAAAATCAAAGTTCATTCAAGGCATTTTGAGTCTTTGATATTGGTATTTGCATCAGCACCTAAACCACCTTCTTATTTACAAAGGTAATTCATATTATGCTAAGTTTTACCCAAGCAATTTCTGCAAGATGAGAACATCTAGTCACGTTAGGTATTTAGTTTACTAGACAGTATTAGACACCTAAGATTAGCATAAGTCCCAATCACATTGCAGCATTTAATTCGTTTATCTCACAATATCCTTGTAAAGAAGAGGAGTAATAATATCTCAGCTTTACAAAGTAAAACTAAATCACAGGATGAATGTGAAACTTTAAAAACATATTAAGTACTCAGTTCCTATAAGTGCTGAGTGCCTGATTACTGTTAAAAAATCTGAACATTTGTGTTATACAGACTAAGCCACTGAGAAACACGATCTGTGGCAAAAGTAATCTTAAACGGGAACATTAAAGTCATGAACTGTAGTGAACTATTACTGCTGCCTGTCTGGTTTTTTCTGTCTCTGATGAGGTCTAACAAAAAAAAAAAATTTTAAAAAGGGAAACAAAACAAAACACCACAAAAAAAACCCCAAACCAAAGAAACCTCACCAATTTCAAATATCCTACTTCCATGTCTAGTTGAAATATGATGACTACAGTATCTGTTACACACTTCAATCTATTCAAAGTTTGCCAAAGCTATACTTCAAGTAATTTCTGCCTAGAATTACATAAAATTCTAGATATTCCAACATGTACAAACTTTAAAAAAATGAGCTGAATTTTCTTCATGCTTCAATCATTAATTTTCACTGATGTGAAATACCAAGATGTAAAAGTAAATGGGACTGGTTTGCCTCCTCTGCAGCATCAACTTGTTCTAATAGTTTTTCCCTACCAGTCCTGCTCAACATCAGCAATCAGCCTTGAGATGTCTTTTTTTTTTTTTTTTTAATGCAGTTTAACACAGAATCATCAGTCCAGCAAAGTACTTGTCAGGATATATTCACCTGCAGTTGAAGAAAGTTGTGTGAGTTAATCAGAGAGAAATCTCTGCTTTTCTGATGCAATGCTGGGAGCTTTAGATTATCTTAAAGCATGGGCAATCCACCAAGGAACTGCATATTCAGAGAGTTTTTTAATGAATATGTATACATTAGTCTTTTTATGATTTTCCTTAAAGGAAAATATTACATCAAAGCAAAGCTAGTTTGGCCTACTACAGAAATTATTTCTTCTGTATACTTCAATGCATTTCAGAAACAGGTTTTCTTAGTAATAAATATTTCCTACAAGGAAGAAGAAAGGTTTAGTTCATTATTTTCCAAATTAGTTAAAGTAAAAAGGCCAAAATCTTATCATGATTGATTAGACTATTGTGTTTAAAACTAAGCAATGATTAAAAAAAAAAATAAAAATAAAATCACTTAAGCAGAACAAAATAATGTTTTCTAGGACTAGCTTCTTCCATATCTAGCCACAGGACCATGTACAAAAGGAGTGTCTGAATCTTGTGCTAACTTCACATTACTGCTAGTTCTGACACAGCCCACGACTCCAAGACTGTTCTACAGTATTGTCTCCTTTGTCTTCTTATTCCTTTACATCCTTACAAAGGATAATTTCCATTTCTGGGAAATATTACAGAATTCATGAAGAGTTGCTCAATAGCAAGTTGAATACACCATATTGCTCACTGTTAAATATTTAAGAACAGTTCACAGTATGTTCCAGTTTTGTGTCTAGTGTTCTTTCCTTTTCATGTCCAGATGGGACTCCCATTCTCCTCCTTTTTCTGTTGTATGATTCATCACCAAAGATTTCCCTCATGCACTTATTATAGCAGGTGTTGTCTTTCTTAAATGAATTCATATGGAAAGCTATAAAGAAAAACTTTGAACCAAAAACTAAATAAAATGGAATGTAAATTAAAACATTTTAAGTCTATGTTTTAGTGTATTGACAATAGATATTAATATTAGTACACTGAAATGTAGCAGAAGTCTCAAAACCTGATATTGTTGACTAATAGCATAAATTTATTGTATTCATGAGTGAAGATGCCTCAGCAACCTGTAAGAAATATTCCAAGCTAAATAAAACTTGCTTTTACTGAAAAGGTTTCCTGTGTTGAGGAGAAGGTCCACTCTAATTAGGCTGCCTTCTGTGAGACCACTGTTTTATCTTCCTATGTGCTGTAAACTTGACATCCTGTCATTACCGCCAGGAATTTCTGTAGAAACCACCAGCAATGAGTGTAAAAACCAGAGCAGTGTAATCAAAAGACTGAAGCAGGAATCAGGAGGAATCTAGTAGGAGATTGTAGTAGAAACTTGTAATTACTTTTTCCCATTCAACTTGTTTCTACAATTCTGAGGGATTTTTTTCTAGTCAAAGTGTAAATTTCCCATTAAAAAAAAAAAAAGACAAGAAAAACCAACAAAATAAAAACACGTTAACATTTCTAATGCTATAGTTAATTTGGCTAGTTACTTTTGATTCATCCTAATTTCATCTGTAACAGCTGTCTGCTTTTCTTCTCCCTTCCTTTAGCTAATGGGTGTCAAAGCACATTTTCTGCATTAAAAAAAACTGCAACAGCAGTTTTGGCATCTGTTTATATGTTCTGTTGAAGCAGTAGCCCCAGAAGGGGCTGGGCATTGTATAAAATGCTTATCATCTCGTAATTGAAAATACTGAAAAGTCAGAATTTGAACTACTTTGAAGTAATGCAAAGCAACTTCTTGATTACTCAACATTACCACCCTGCATGGCCACACTTTTCAGGTCAGCCTTCGAAAGGGAAACAGGCACGTAAAGAGAGCCTAACCCCAGTCTTTACTAAAATCACCAGTCAAGGCTAGTGAACCTCTGTCGACAGAGACTTCCCCAGGAACTGTAGCCAATTAAATTCTTTCTAAAATTTCACCAAGTATGTGGGTCTAGAATTTCATTAAGTGGGTTTAGGCTGCACACACCTACTCTAAAATAAAACCTCTCCTCCCAATCCCAGTTAAAAAGATGGGGGGGTGAGTGTTTTGGAACTCACAGTTCCTTGAGTATGTGTCAGTGATGCAATAGCAAGTCGGAGGCCCATTCTCCTGCTGGACTCCCAGGTCTGATATTCCACAGGCAACTGCTTTGGATGCACCTCCCTCTCCTTCCAGCCCACCCCACACTCACATCTAAGGCACAGCTAAGGTCCAGGTACATGGAGGTGCACAGCCTTGTGCTGTGCTCAACTACAAACACATTCTGATCTTCTGTAGAATCTCTCAACTTTTATTTGCAACATAAAAAATTGAATTGCTCTTGATTTTAACCTGGGGGTTTTGCTCAAAATTGATGCTAAGCTTGAGAGTAATTAAATATGACACAAGGTGGTGTCAGGTTGGATTAGCTTTAACAAACCACTGTATCAACAAAGGAGAAAATAAGGAAAAGATTGGATTTTCTAGCCACAAATATTCCTTCTCCTCTTTAGTGAAATTGCTAGAGACAAGGGAATGTGTTGCAGCAACTGAAAATGCCAAAATAGACTTTCAGATAATCCTACAAAATCTGCTCATAAACCCATCCATCAGTGTTTGGAAATACTATCAACCCCATGTTCTCTCACCTAAATAGCCCAAGTGAAGTCACCTCTAATTTTAGACCAAGGGCTGGACCTTCATATAACTTTTGCTGTTTTGCTTTGAATGGAGAAATTGGCATTTTAAACAAAGTCACAGAAATACAAATCAAAGTTTACCCTACAACAGCCAGCAACTCCCATTTACCTTAAAATCCAAGTGTAACATTTTGCTTGCAGCACTGGGCAGAAATTCCCAATAAATTTCGTAAAATCATACATGCATTAATTGCACAGAAGCAATCCATATAACATTACCATTTGCAGGTGAACTTATATTTGGGGTTCACATTAAAAAAAATTGCCAGAACCAGCTCAGCTTCACGGATTAAAAAAAGAGAATAACCCTGTTTTTTTACACCACAAATCTGTCTGGCACAGAAGCCAAAAAACAACTTATGGATGAATAAAAGCTGTGTAAGAAATATAAGGGCTTTTCATATAAAATCATGTCAGTAAGACAGTAAAATAGTACTAAGTAGCAGGAGTTTCAGCATTAAGAAATCATATGGCTCATGACAGTCACCTCTGGTTTTCTATTCTCTAGTTATGTTTTCCATTTGAGGGGAATCACAAAATACCTTGGCAAGAGTAGAGGCCCCACATTGACCCAAACTCCAACCCAGTTTTTCACAAGGTCACCACTTCTAGTCTAATGTGTGCAACCAGAAAAACACAAGGAAAAAGGAAGATCAAACTCATAATGAAGTTCAACATTCATAAACATTCTGAAGTAAACTAGCATACTTCAAAATAATCACTAATAAAACTACATATATGTATAAAGTGATTGCTTTAGAAACAGAGTGTCTGAGCAACGCTGGACTGCAGTGCTGTGGCAAGAATTGGTACAACAGAAGTTATATCCCAAAGGAGATGTTTTTGTTCCTCCTGTTTAAGTCCTCACTTTTGGTTTGTTCTGCACAGTTTCACTAGATAGATTGTGTCAGTATTTACCTTCCTACAGTCCAGAACAGTCTGAACAGGAAGCTTTTCCTCAAACCCAAAACCTACTCATGGAATAAAATACTACCATGAAAGCTTTAAGCTATCATAAATATGAATGCAGTACACAAATAACATTTTAGATACAAGGATAAGAAAATCTGCTGCAATAAGCTGAACACTTCAGAACTTATAAAAAAAAAAACTTCTCCTAAACATTGAGGGCTGCCATCACTGTACCTGTTGAATGTTTTCCAGGAAACAAACTTTCCATTCAGCTATAAACTACTACAAATCTAGAAATACTCAGAAACATATTCCTGGAAAGTAGAAATCCCCAGTTAGTCAGTCACAGGCTCTATTGAGTTTCCCATTATTTGCTCGTGGAGGTACAATTTTTCTCAATTAAGCCGATGTGCCAGTTCACAGCTAAGGCAAAAGAAAACTACTGGTAAGCATTCAATTCAACTACAGCAACATACTGTTTCTACCAAGAACAAGTACTCGTCATAAAGCATATTAATGTCCATTTGTATGGTTTAAAATCCAGTGAGAATGTCAGTTATCTGAACAAGTCACATGCTATCTAATCGAAAAGTAGATATTTTCTTTTTTGAAATCTTTAAGCCATTGTAACTGCACACGAGGCATTAAAAAATCCAAACAAGACAGTTTCCAAAGCTCAACAACAACTCAAAAGTGCCACTGGTCTTCAGCAATTACTTTGAGAGCTGAAGCAGGAAGAAGCAGGTAATTATCTTCATCACTTTCACAGCTCTAAATTTTCCTGGTGTCAAGAGGGGCAGAATCACCTCCTGAACTTGCTGCCAATGCTGTTTTTTGGAGCAGCCCAGGCAACTTTTGGCTTTCTGGGTTGCAAGGGCACATTGCCATGTCAAGGTGAGTTTTTCATCCCTCAGCACCTCCAAGTCGTTCTCCTCAGGGCTGTTCTCAGTGCCTTCTCTGCCCAGCCTGTGTTTGTGCTTGGCCCAGCACCTTGCACTGGGCCACGCTGAACTCCATGAGGCTCCCAGGAGCCACATCTCCAGCCCAGCCAGGTCCCCCTGGAATGGGGTTCCTTCCCTCCAGCACCAGTCACTCCCCACACCCCAGTGCTGCCAGCCCTGCTGAGGATGCCCTCAATGCCCCTGTCCCTGTCAAACAGTGCCAGCCCAACCTCTGAGGTCACCTCCTGCCCCTGCTCCCCACCCAGACACTGGCTGCAGCCCTGAGTGGGACCAGCCAGCCAGCACCACTTGTTTCATTTCAAAGATCTATTACACTTACAAAATTGCAACTTAGCAATGCAAAGTAAACCCAAAGCAATTTGGCAACGTTGTGGTTTGCTATAAAGAGGCCCTTCAGTGAATAAGCAACTATTTCAAGGGTAACACTTGAAAATGTGCCAGACCAAGAGATTTATTGATTTAGAACAATAAAAAGGCCATATTTAGGTAATGGATAGATCCAAAGCACTCTAAAATCATAAAAAGTGTTCTGCTCGGCTTCAGTGGGTTCTGATTAAGGACATAGTTAAAAATAATACAAGGTTATTCACTGCAGGACCACATAACACCAAGAAGTTAAACTCAACCACAGCCTTTCAAAGGACAGATGTGGTATGACTAATATTGACTTTTCTACTCTGCATGTTTGGTAAAAGATTAGTATAATCTGCCATTCATTTTGATACTGAAATTAGAAAGATTATATGAGATCATTTTGTCCTGAAGTCACATAAGATAGATGTGGAAGAGAAATCTCTTCGAAGATGCCCTGGCTTTTCATCCATCCTTAACCCTTAAAGAGAGGCACCTTTTCTATGGAGTGAGAAAGGAAATAGATTTTATTTGACCTGAAAATAGCAAGGATTACTGAAGAACTTGTGTTAGTCTTTCTCAGGATTTCTATCAGAAGATATTACTAATATTGATTTTCAAGAGCCCCACCACCTGAAGACTTGCAATCAGACAGAAATCTGATTCACAGAAAATAGTGCCACTCACAGTCTGCATGCACACACAAGGGAATGTAACATTAAATTCTTTACAAGACAAAAGAATTCTTAAGTTTCAGATTTCTTAAATTTATAATCCACGTATTATTTGTAATTTAGTTGAAATAAAATTGAGTCAATGGGGTCATTACCTTTGTTATCCCTTTAATGAAGGACCCTAAAATATAATTTGATATTCTAGTTCAGTCCACTTCAATAAAACTTCTTGTGTGGTGACAACTACTGAAGACATTTAATAATTCCACAATAGCCAGCTTTACTGGCAGCACCTTAAGGAAAAGTCACACAATTAGATCTGTTTTCATTGATGCCTTGCAGTAAGAAAAGCCTGAGCATCAAAATGAAAGAAATTAAAACTAAATATTACTCTTTTTGAACAAAATAATTTCAAAGATTAAAATTTAGATGTCACCTTGGACTATTACAGTAATTCGTGTTTTTCTCCATCTTCTCCTTAAAAGCTACATGTTATTCTATTAGATTTTTATTGATATTCAATCAATCTTGTAATAATTTGAGTGCATCTGGTTTTTCTGTTTTATTTCTACCCTAGAGCTGAGTCATAGAGAATTTTTCAGAAATCATAAATATGCATTTCCAAGTTAGTACAGAACTCAGATCACAAGGACATAAAAAAGATGGTTTGTTTTGCAAGTTTCCTTTCACTCTGTCACTAGAAGTAAAAGCAGTATCATTTTGCTTCTTGAGGTAAATAAGGTCTCCTTGCTGACAAAAAACATAGAATGGAGACAGGATAGAAATGCAGATCTGCAGGGAGAGAAACCAAGTACAGCAGTATAAAAGGACACTCGAGTTCTGTCAGGTGTGGTTCTAAAATCCTCTCTGGTACACTTGACTTTCTTAGTTGTCTCTAAGTGGCATCAATTACTTAGCCAGATTATCCCAGTGTTGATTATCAAACCAGAATTGAACCAAGCTGTAAAACAGATGTGAGAAAAAGGGTTTACAGATAACTGTGCCATAATTAAAGCTATGGTAATTGGAGGGATTATGGTAGCATTTTCCTGCTGAGGTTACTATTTCCCTTATTACCTCGAAAAGTTTGATCACAAGGCCAAAAGGAAGGTTGCTAATAACTTTTACCTTCCCATCTGTGTTCTTTGAAAATTACACCACTTTGGTAGAGTAGAGTGGGAAGGTTTCAACATTCTATTACTCAGTCCAAGATCTGGAGACTGACAAAACTGCTGGCCAAAGTGGAAAAGATAATCATTGCTGCTATCAGTGAGTTCTTTAGATTTCAAAGCAAAGCCCAAAGCACAGAATATGCTGGCTTCATGACAAACACAGTGGTTCTAACACACTCAATGTGTGAATGTACTGTCATTTTTGCAGGTCTAACCCCCTGAATGCTGAATTCTTTCCTTTTCCAGGGGAACAGAGCTGTTTCTTGCATGCTTTTAGCTGATCTCAACTATTTTCACTACTGAAACAGTCATATTTCCTAATCAATAAAACTCAGAGCAAGATCTCAGGGCTAATTCTACTGTCACATGGTGTTACAAAAGACTAATCAGAGATGCTTTGCCCACAGATGATAAGACTCAGAATTACATAAAGATGAAGCAGTTAAATCACCCTGCTTTGTAAATTACAGCTAATGGTTTATTAGTCTCAATGAAGCAGGAATCCTCATAAGTTAAATAGCCCAAATGAATGTATTGCTACACTTAGTGGGGAAATGAACGCAAGCCCTCTATCCTGGAGAATAGCTAATTTAAATATGTTAGAATCTCATACTCTGATTCTCCTCCCACTCTCAGCAATTTTACTCTGGCACAGCCAATGGATTTCCAAGAGGTCACCACCAATTTACACCAGTATCAGAATTATCTGCTCCAGTCAGTGAATGGGTATTTAAAAACAGGATACTGTAAAATGAAACATGTCATGCTAAAGAATGATATTCTAAAGTGCATCTATGAAAACGTGAAATTAAAAATATATATCAAAGCACGGTGGGCAATCCAAAACAGTGGTAATGAAGGCAGCACAGCTGTGAAGAGTAACCAGTTTATCCAAACAGAAAACCTTTAACATGCCTTTGCAGGGTCAGTACATCACACCGAGTTACCTGAATCCATTCAGAACTGACAAAGATGTCAAAGAAATGCACTTTTGCTTTGCTGGTAATAGTAAGTCTGAATGGAAAGACTCTACAAACCCCCATTTTTTATTAAGCTATAACTGAAAAAAAAAAACCCAAAAAAACCCACTGTTAAAAGAAGGCAATCCTTTAAGAAGTTTAGAAATTACCTTGCTCTCCAAAAGTACAAATGAAGTCTTTGAGGCCAGCTTTTATGGGTTTCCATGAAAGGTTCTACATTAACCTTCTACTCACACATAAAAATTAACAAATCAGAAAGCTAAACCACCTGAACAATAAATAAAATAAAATGTCAAACACTTGCTTTTGACTTTATTTTATAATTACTTTTGTACATTAGGAACATTGCCTTTGATGTGGGATGCAAGCCAGATGAGGCGGACAGGAAAATAGCACAGCAAGAACAAGGTTTAAATACACAACATGCCCTTCTTCAGTGTCTTACCAACAACAGCATTCTGCACTGAGGAACTTCTCTCATACTGAAAACTTTGGTTCTGAATTTTGGAATCAATCACTTTGTTAAAAAAATATTTAGGCAGAGTGGAGAAGTTCAAGGTACATTTCCCAGGTCAGATTCCTCATTATTTTTCCTTTCCTAATTCATTTCAAAAGCTGCCATTCTCACTAGTTCCTAAAGAATTACTAATGCAACACTGTAAGGATTCAAATGAAGTTAACTTTTCCCTCCAATCTCTCTCTGACCACCTCATTATTATTATTATTCTGCAATCAGGAACCTCATGTTCTTTGTCCATTTGAGATACAAGCATTCATCTCTCCCATTTCCCATCACTGTCAGAGGCTATTCCAGCTCTGCTTCTGTCTTTGATTGTATTTCTGACATTCAGCTCTTGGTTGGTTTAAAATAAGTTAATGGGGAGGCTAAGAAAAATTTGACATTTTTGGGTGTGAGGATGGCACTACATGTTTAAGAATATTGTATAAGATTACATGAAAGATTAAGGATGCCATGTTTAAAATCCAGCATTATATTTTTAAATATTTACTGTCTTTTAACGATATATTTTAAAAACTGAAGAGTATAATCAAATATAATTCTATAGAGAATTTTACACATATTTATAGTTAACATATATATTAAGAGTTTCTTCTTAGAATACAAAACTTGAAGGACTAATTAGTAACTAGCAAGTGCTAATTACACACTGAATTTATATTTGAGAGATAATATTTTGAAAAGCACCTGATTTTCAAAGCACTGAAAATTGAAAGCACAAACAGACTTTCAAGTAATACATCCAGTATCAGTTGCATTTTTGTGAGGGGTAATTATTTTGAATACACTTCCTCATGGGTATATTTGTGTGTGCATGTGATGCTGAATGAACATAAAGTAAAATTTCTCTGGAATATACTTCTTTTGCCTTAGAAGAAAAAAAATATTTTTATGCTTAAAATTGTCACAGTAGGTCTGGACAAAAATGCCTGGTAAAAGTTTAGACATTAATAGAAGTCTCAGTTTTGATACATACAGAGGACTGTGACATCATACTTTTGCCACATACCCAACAATTTTCACCACTGCAGAGCACCTGAATATTTCTGCCCATTCATAAGAGCAAACACTTCCACTTTACTAAAGACTCAGTACTGAGAAAAGCCAAAAGACTCCGAGCTCTCTCTCCCACTCTTCCCCTGCTCCACCTTGCACTCCTCTCTCCCTGGGGCCACGGGTCCTGGCAAAAGCCCTGCACCCGCACGAGTCTCCCCTGGGGTCACAGCCTCCCTTGGGCATCCCCCTGCTCTGGCGTGGGCTCCTCCCCGGGCTGCAGCTGGATCCCTGCTCCCCATGGACCCCCGTGTGCTGCAGGGGCACAGCTGCCTCTCCAAGGGCGGCACCAGGGGCTGCAGGGGAACCTCTGCTCCGGCTCCTGGAGCACCCCCTGCCCCTCCTTCTGCACTGACCTGCGTGTCTGCAGGGCTGTTCTGCTCACATACTCTCCCCTTCCAGCTGCTGTTGTACAGCAGTTTTTTCCCTTTCTAAAATCTGTTATGCCAGAGGCACTGCCACTGTCACTGCTGGGCTCAGCCTTGGCCAGTGGCAGCCCGTCCTGGAGCTCATTGGGGTGGGCTCTGTCAGACATGGGGGAAGCTTCTGGCAGCTTCTCACAGAAGCCAACCAGGCAGCACCACTCACTGCCAAAAGCTCCCCACACAAACTCAATACACCTTCCTTTTCCCACACGGATAATAGATTCCCTGCTTATTTTTCATTGGTATACTGTGGTACTGGGACATTTTAATACAGTCTCAGAGACTGGTTATACAGATTGGAAAGATCTTGACTTGTAAATCAGCACAATTGCAGTGCCTTCAACCCCTTCGCTGCCTGATGAACCCTATCAAAATTAGCCTGTAGTCCATCATAAAACAATTTATTATCCAATCTGGGAACACTTGTTGAGAAGGGGACGTGCCTATACTACAGTATTTTAGGTGACATTACTCCACTAGAGACAAATTGTTCTCCATTGTTCCTTAGTGAAAAATGCTATAGTTCACTAAGCACCAGGAGTCTCTTTTACCCACCCTGAAATATAAGTTCTTGTTATTACCACAGATAACTCTTCCAGTAAGAAAACCTTCCTGGAAACTCTGAAGCTCTACAAGAAGTGAATACTGATAAATCTTATCTTATATATTAAAAATGCAGCATGTATCTCATGTTTTCAATATAATCCTAGACTAAGTATTATCAGTAAAAATAATGTGCTTACTCTTTTGATCCACTTCAATGACTGTGTTACAGAGGTAAAGGGCATCTCATAGGAAATTCTGAGCAGAATGCTGTGAGATTTTTTACATCCAGCCCTTTTAATATTCCTTTCCCAGTTTCTCCATCAGGTGTGTAGTCTCCTACCTTTTGTACAATTTAAAGTAGGCCAGAAACATGAGTCTCTTTCAACAAGACAATACTCCTATAGCCTGGAGCCAGTACAAATGGCATGAGAAAAATGAAAATAGGAAATGCATAAAAAGTAGCCACTTGTGTCTCACTGCACAAGTTTACAGGTATTTTGTATTCCAGCCTTTAAGGCAATAAATTCAGCTTGAGTATACTGAAAGGACGCTGGATATAATTATCATGTATATGGTGGCCTCTACCCTACAAACATTGACTAGGGACTTAGCAGGACTAAGTATGCGAACTGATCCAATTAATATGTGTTTAATAGCACTGGGATATCCGTGGCTGGGAGTGAAATCAAATGGAACAGCATCACAAAATAGGGAAATGTGAGTAGCAGCTAAATTTACCTTTTTGTATGTGTTGAATGCCAGCATTTGCAAACATATGAAATGATGCACAAGTTTTCTGGACATTGTAGTGTTGTTGATAGGACTCCAGTGCGAAATCCACACAGGAACTTGTGGTAGCTTTCTTAAAGCCTAAGCAAAAACACAATGAATAGGAACATTCAGACTTTTTCCAAAAAGTCTTCAGCCTTCCTTTATCTGAATTTGCAACATCTGAATCAGCTCTCACTAGCCACATCTTGACACCAGTGTTCATGTGCACCTGCTTTGAGGCAGGTCATCTGTGTCCAGCATTGCAGTTAATAATTGGTAATTCATGACTGACTGTAAACATTCTAATGGTACAAAAAGAAAAGTTTCGCAATACCCTTAACGTTCTGCTCCTGATTGAGTGATTATTCTCTTGTAAGATACTGGCAAATTCAATAACTGATCTGAATTTCATAAGATGCAGTTTTACAATGCTGTATTTTACACCAACTTTGGTGACATTGCTGCAGGTTTACAAATTCTGCAACTCAAGTCCTAAACCTTTCGAACATTTACTCCTAAAGTTTCTTGGTAACTTCTGATTTTAAGATGAAAGTGCCAATACTTAAAGTTGCAAGATTTCCATTTTGTCACTGCCCATCTGGGGATAGAGAAGAGCACAGTAATGGCACACCAGGAGAAATTTCCAAATATTTCAAATCAGAAACCCTCCTGGAAGCGACATTGCCTGCATGTTTGCTTCTACAGCTATAAAACTACTCTACTTTCTATATCAAGCCTTTAGGAAAAAAAGAAAAAATGTGATCTACACCCAATAATCTGCAAGTGCACTGAAAATTGTTCACCTTTCCCAAGATTAAATTCAGTATCTTCTGTAGTTCCCTAGCTCTGTAAAAGTACTCTGAAAGAACTGGCATGCTACTGCACTCGCACTGTATTAATTATAAATCAAAGCACTTCCATAGCATCTTCACTTTAGAAGCTCATGTTCCACTAGCAGTGGTTTCCCTGTATGCAAGACATTCTGGGAATAAGAACTATCAAATTCCAGAAACCTCGGCTGCTGGTATAATGGTTATTTTTACCTACTTCTTTCATTGCTTTTCTGTAATGACTTTCTAATGATTTAAAAATCTTCTGGCTTTGTCTGACAGAAAGGCAAATCTGCTGCTGTATTTGATCACCAGCCTGCCTCTGGCAGGCAGCCAGTAAAAGGTTTCTTTACAAGTACTGGTGAAATCTTGTTTCCTTTCATGACTAACAAAACTAGGAAACAAATTTCTATACTAGGCCAACTTAGTGCTAATTTGTTTAAAGCCTTGTCTTTGATTCCGTGCAAGCCTTAAACCAGCGAAGCAGAATGATGAGCATTAACCTCACACTAGGCTCATTTCAGAGACTGAAAGAGCCATAAATGCATTTTCTATTTGATTCATCACTGGCCTGCACCTTACACACTCGGTTTCATGGAGACACAATTCTTGTTGAACTCTACAGTTCTGCATGGTTGGGACAATGAAGCTCCTTAATTTCATATTTGTGACAAACTAAGTTTGGGGTTCTTTAAACTCCTCGGTACATGTGAGGATCTTCAACACATTAAGAACTTTAATTGCACATTATCCCAATGTCTCCTCTAGTTACAATTCTATCATTAACACAGAATTATACTGAATATTTTTAATATAATGAGGCTATAAAAATCACCAGGATTCTATAATATGGAAAAAAATTTCTCTCTACCTCAGCTGGCTTGTAGATTACAAGATGAAGCATAATACTCAATACTTCACTGAATTCCAGACATATGAGTATAAATGTCAACATTATTTTTTTATATAGATCTATACTCTTAATTGTAAAGACTAAAGATCTATAGTCTTTATATAGATCCATACTCTTAATTGTAAAGAATTTTTAAAGCTAAGAATACTGGGTGTCAGTGAATTGCAAAACTGAATTTTGTACTAAAATTTTGAATGCATGCTTCATTTAATTCTGGGTTGCTGGTGAAGTGGTCCAGGTGGTGGGTGTTCATTTCAGGTGCTTTTCCCTGCATATTGGGCTCAGTCCATTCATCAGTTCATAACTATCTTTTTAAGGCAATGAAGTCCCACTTCAAATTTAAATTCCAGATGTGGAGTCTCTTTCTCTGGAGATATTCAAAACCTGTCTGCATGTAATCCTGTGCAACCTGCTCTGGATGACCCTCTTTTAGCAAGGGAATTCAACCACATTATCCCCAGAGGCCCAGTACTCTGAAAGCCAAATTGTCACAATCAGATTTTAAATCTAATATTCTACTGATAGATCAGAAGAAATCTAAAACTTGTTTTCTGCCTGAATATTGAAAGTAAGAATACAGTATAAAATATTCTTCAGATAATTTTGAGTGAAAAATTTGGAGAAAAAATTCTCGCCAAGTGGATATTGGTCACACTGTTCATTTTTATGCCGTTTGTGTATGACAATTGATGTGCAAACAATTATTCAATTTGGTCAAACAAAACCATTTTCAGAAAATGAAACCACATATTAATTTGAATAAAGGCAAATACAGCAAGTAATCACAGTAGTTATAGTAAAGTATCAATGTGTCGAATTTGCTGCAGCATCCTTTATTAATATTGCAAATACCTAAGTATTTAAAAGTTCTAGATGTATTACCAGGTAGACTGCCTAATGAGATCCCAGAAAGGACATAAGGAATTGCCTGTTCTTTCAGCTTTCCTGGCATGTCAAAAGTATACCTTGCCTTCCCTTACTCTCAATATAATGCAATTATTTAAATAAAGAGATGCCATTTAGCACAGAGCCCATGGCAAGGACAGCATGAGGGTGAGGTGGTCCTTCCACCTAAACAAGCCAACATCCTTCACGTGTCTCTGAAAGCCCTTCTGAGGTCATGTTAAATGTCAGTTATTTTAGTTTTTAGAAGGATTCCCGCTGTGGAGATTTAGACCAGAAATAGGAACCTCCTTGGAGGAGAGAACAGAATAAATCTTGTCTGTGGAAATAACAGTTCTAATGCAGCACTGGAGTGAAGGGGGGAGTGACCCAGCCAGGCTGCAGCTCTCCTCTCTCCTGCTCTCATGTTCTGGGCAGCCTTGCTCAGAGCCAGCCCTGTGTCTGCAACCTGAGAAACACACAGCTACAAGCAGTTTTAATCCTATAAAATCCTATAGCTCAAAGTGACAATATCATGGGTTCATCATCAAATGACTTTGATTTCCTTACACTACATCTGACTCAAGCCTCATTAATTCTAAGAAAATCAGTAGGTGATTAAAGCAATTAGCACATTTTGATTTTTTACAGCTCTGTAGCTACTTTTAAGCGGCATATGATCTTTCTATCATTAACTTGGCATTTTGTTGCAACTGAAATATAATCTAAGACTCAATAATCACAGCCATATGATTGCAAGCAATCAGAAATCAGGTGAGATACAGAAAAAAAATTATGATTTACACAAGATTTACACGTTGTATTACCATGTATTTCACTAGGAATGGGTAGTGATTTCTAAAAAGTGGAATGTGGAGGTTCACATTGTAAAGTTACTTAACGTTACTTCAGGCACCGATCTAATCTGATTATTTATAACGGTGCTGCTAGGTATGTTTACTTTATCTGTGTACTTAAGCCTTGTATTTTGGAGTAGAAAGTTACAAGCTAGAAAACCTGGCTGATGAAGGTAAATTTTGCCCTAACACAAAACTACCCTTCCTATTCAATCCAATCCATTAATTGCCATTAGAAATGCATCCCTAATGATTCACTAAAATAAATTCTATGGATTTTTTTCCTCTCACTGCAGATGGAGAGAGAAGATCTCTGCCATAATTCTCTGAAGCAATACATTTACATATGTAGTAACTCTCATTAATTTTCATTTTCATGATTCAAGACAAACTGACATTTTTCTCTTCACTAGTTAAGTAAATTCTTTTCACGGTATTTCAAAGGCTGTTTTTAGCCCAAGTTTTTGTCAGCACATTAAAGATTTTCTAGTGTTTGAGGTTGACAAGCACTAGTATCCAGACATTTACACTGCAATCAAGGTATTCATAATAAAAACTTTCAAATCAAACCTCAGAAGTTGTGACAGTGTATTTTTTAATCACTAAACCAGACTTACAAAATCAGACTTAAAAAGATAGGGAGAAAATAATCAGAGCCGCTATGATTTGAACTAAGACTGAAAAATAATGCCAATATAGACCAGGCACAGTATATCCAGCGTCTGATAGGACCCCCAAATGCATCTCCCAACACAGAGTCTTTTAATATATTAATTACCTTGAGTAGAAGTCATATGTCTGCTAAAAGACCTGAGAGAACCAACATGTCTTTTACTGTTCCAAGAACTTCTCTATATTCTACTCCCTTCTGTGCTCAGGCATCTGTCAGAGACCTCAGCCTGCTCCAATAAATTTAAAAGCACTGTTGGCCACTATTTGACTGTGATAGTTTTTCTAAATCAAAAGGCCACACTTTGAGTGAAATATGAATAGAGAAGAATTCCCGGTCACTCCTTCCCCAAATAAAAACTGAATCTCAAAGCTTTTCTCATCAACCGAAAGAGGTTTTAATTTAAAACCTTGGAGACAGTAAGAAATACTTAAATCCAGCCTCTTTTCCTGATTTCCTCTGGGATTTAAGGCAGGCTGTGTAATTCAGCTGCTCTAATTAGCACAGCAAGCTGCAGTTTTGCTTATAAGAAATAAATTGAAACTTTATTCTTCTGTTTTTCAGTAAACTGTATTCCCCAAATAAAATAAATTCTCAGAAGAGTAGTAAAGATGGAATACATTTCACGTAACTTTAGTTTGACAAAGATAGGAAAAATGTTTCCACCTTTTCATAATTTACCAGCTTGATTTTTCATTGATATTAATTTTCTGTTAATTTCAATCAAAGACTCACACAAACACAGGACAAATTGTACTAGTAACTGACAGGTCTAAAAGAAATAGGTCACACACATGAAAATATTTCCATTTAGAAAAATAAAAATGACTATATAATATGTGCTTCTCAAGCCCATTCAGCTCATAGCACACTGCTGGTGTTTTCTTTGAGATTCCTGACATAGAGCAATGTTTTTAATGAACCTAAATTTGGAAGTACACCTCACAAGTCCAGAGGTTGAAATGGTTTTAAAAATTACACTATAACTTACTGTGTACACAATAGTTTCTATCCAACAAATTCAAAGTCAAACCATATTAATTCTGGAATGTAAAATAAATGTATTATTATTCATACAGCTTTTGACATCGTGGTGTGTTGAGCCTGGCTGGACTCCATATGCCCACCCAAAGCTGCTCCATCACTCCCCTCCCCAGCTGCACAGGGGAGACAAAGAAAGGCTTGTGGATCAAAAAAATGGTCCGGGAGATCATCACCAATTACCATCATAGGTGAAATGGACTCAGCTTAGGGAAATTAGTTTAATTTATTTCCAATCAAATCTTAAAAAGACCTTCCCTCCCCCTCCCTTTCCTCCTGGGCTCAGCGTCACTCCCAGGGGGTTTCTGTACCTCCTCCCCTGCAGTGGCACAGCGGGACAGGGAGCGGGGGTTGCGGTCAGTCCATCGCACATTGCTCCTCCACTCCCTGCTCCGAGGGGACAGGACTCCTCACACCCTTGCCGCTGCCCCAGGGTGGGTCCCTTCCACAGGAGACAGTCCTCCAGGAGCAGGGCTCCCCTGTGGGGCTGCGGGCGGCTATCTGTTCCACTGTGGAGCCCCGTGGGCTGCAGAGATAGATCCCCCCCCGCAGGGGAATCTCTGCTCTGGCACCTGGAGCGCGCCCTTCCCCTCTTTCTGCACTGGGCAGTGTCTGCAGGGCTGTTTCTCTCACATATTGCCCCTCCTCTCTCGGCCTGCAGGTGTTTCTGCACAGTAAATTTGCCCCTTCCTAAGCACATTATCCCAGAGGCATCACCCGCCTCCGCCGGGCTCAGCCTTGGCCGGAGGCTCTGTGTTGGAACCAGGTGGCATTGGCTCTGTCAGACCTGGGGGAAGCTCCTGCCACCCACCCCTGTAGCCCCCCTGCTGCCAAAATTTTGCCACACAAATGCAGTACAAAGTCTTTTTATAGTCGCATAACCAAGTACATTTCTGAAGATAAAAGAAAACCTTACCCTCGGAGGAGATGCAAAAAGCAGAGACTTCAGCCTCAAAGATATATTCACCTGGTGATGTTGGGTAACAACTACCTTGAAAAGAGTATTAAACGACATTTTTCTACAGTATTGGAAGAGTAGTGGCTCACAGTACCTTCTCTTAGATTCTTTGTGTATGCACACACACAAAAATACACACATTTACATCCACAATGAGCTAGGGTGGGAGAATCATTTCCCATTCTCTTCTGAGCAAGGAGAATGAAAGTATTCTGACAACATAATTTGAAAATAAGAATTGTTGTTTTCAAATCAAATGTAAGTAAAATACTTTTTCATCAGTCATCTAGAAATAGCTGTTAAATAAAACCCACAAGTGAAAGACACATTAAGCATTCAGCTGAATGGCAAGTTATGCCCTGACAAAACCAAGAAAGAGTCAAAGTGAATTTATAGATCCAGTTTTCCTCTACATTCTTCCTTCAAATAAAATGTCAGGTTTTGATTATATATATAAAAAAAAAAAAAATTACTCTGTCAATACAGGAGAAAAATTCTGACTATGGCAGCCTGAAGCAAAATACCTCAGAGGCTTCTTGACAGTGCCTAATGGGTAGGAGCATCCAGCCTGTCACCTGCACCAACACCTTCCCTCCTTTCTCCGTTTTACCAGTTTTTCTTTACCTTCTTAGATTGAAAGTAAAAACCGGATCAAATAAAGGATTTAGGGCCTTAGAAGTTAAGTTCTCTAAGACTTACCACTTCAGTCCCATGGCACCCAAAAGGGGTGGCAGAGCCCCAGGCCAGGTGCTCGCCTGCAGTCCTGGTGCATCAGTGGTACAGGAATTCAGCCCAGCCAGGGAGATGGACAGCAGGTCACGTCACAGTCAGGTGCCTACAGCATCCACATGACCAAGCACATTCAAATGTGAGCTGTGTTGAAGAATTGCATGTTCTCACACCTCACAGAACTGGAGACTTTCAGGTGGGCAAACCTGAACCCTCCTGGTGCATTTCCAGGAGGTCCAGCTGGACCCGTGGGCTGCCTCTGTCCTTGCTGACACTGAGCTCAAGCACCACCCCAAGTGCCAAGGTGCTCACACTCCCTCTGGTTTTGTGGCAGGCATCAGCCAGTTCTCCCCAGCAGGCAGGACATCTCTGAAGCACAGAGGACTGGCTCAGTTAGGGACAGAGTGATCCACAGGGCTGCAGAAAAACTTACACTTAGCACCACCGCCAAAGGGAGTGAAGGCTCAGCCACCCCGTGCTTAGAAGTGGGTCAGCCTGCCAAGGACAACAAAAAAAGAGAGACCTGCTTGCAGCATCTTCCTCCACCTGACATCTCTCTGAACTTCCATCACTACCACTAAGAGCAGTGCCAGCCATTTATCACCTAGAAACTGGCAAGAAATATTCCCCATCTTTCCCACTAGAGCCAACAGCAGGTACTATAAGCCTTCATTCTGGGTGTAAGTTGGGAGGAACAAGCCTTAAGTTAGCATTTCTACTCCCAGAGCTGTTTCCCAGTTCAAATTGCATTAAATTTCACACTAAATCTAAAGCCTGAGATCGGTATTGCCTAGAAAACATAAGTTTGAGTGATATTCTGACTGAGCTAGAATACTTTTATTCCAACAGTGACTGAAATTTATTATCTGAATGGATATTTTATTAAATTTGTAGGTGCTACCACATTAATGCATGCCAGGAGGGAAGCCCATATAATTAAAATTCTATGAATATAAAATTAGTAGAAACGCAATTATGAAGCTCTTCATGAACAGAAGAAAACAACACAGAAGAACAGCATAAACATCCTGATAGCAAAACAGTACTCTATTTAACATCCATTATTTTATTAATGATATAACATGGCAAATGTCAGTCTCCCAAGTAGTTTGATTTAAACTGACCTAATAAATTATATGTCAGTGAAAGAAGATTGTTCTTTAATTCATAAGCAATTCCACACCTATTTATAGAAAAACCCCCTGAGATCAGTGGAAGCAAGAGTACACTTAGCTGACTATATCTTTACTGCAAGAAATAAGCATCCTGTATCAGAAATGAAGACGGATGAAGGATGAAGATGGGAGTAACCTTACATCAGTTATGACACTTTCGAAACAAGTATTTTAAAAAAATCTGAGTCCAGAACATAAGGATTCTTCTGCATCACCAGGAAGGAAACAAAAGTGATAAAAAAGACAATCTGGGAAAGATGAACAACATTTGATCATCATTTAACCACTATTTAATCACCAGTTACAGCTGACCAATAAACAAGTGTCTGTGTAAGGAAAAGAAGCAGGAATTGGGGTGGTAACTGACTTAAACTCCACTCCTACAATAAAGTTAAACACTATGACATTAATATCAAATATACAGATTTGTGATTCTTCTCACTCTTTTGTTGATGCTTTCACTATATATTCTTCTAATAAACATGGATATTATTAGAGTGAATGAGTGAAGTAAATCAATCCTTCTGTTTATCCTACAGAAATAAAAAATATCACCCTCATCTGGACACCACATGAAATTAAAGCAACATACCAGAAATTCCAAGCCTCATTGCATCCTTTTTTAATCTTTTCTCTCTGTTCTCTCTGCCTCTATTCAATAGGAAAATTAACGAGAAAATATGGCCTACATCATCATTCATTTTTGGCTGACCAATTCTGATCCTTTTGGCTACCAAAGGCTGACCCAAACCCCAGCAAAATCAATAGCAATCTGTCCAGTCACATGCACTGGCGCTTCATATATTGACTGTTTCATTCAGCAGTGGTTAAACAGTTTATACATAAGATACTGGAAAACCCGTCTTAACTCTCATCATTTGTGAAATTTTCTGCTCTTAAATGTACTTGTTCTGCTGATAAGATTTACTTGATGAGATCTTATTACACAGCAGCTAATGGAGTACTAGAAATGGCAACTTCCTCATTTCCTTATTGATTTTTCCTCTTTCAGCTCCCAGGCAAGTGCTCCTCAGCATGCTGAATTCTCCCTATTTGGAAAGTCAATTACCATCTACTTTCTCCTGATGTTAAAGCACTAACAGAGAAGAAGGGGAGGGGAGAAGAAAAATAATTTTTCTGTTTTCCTTTATTATAAGGCATCGTGATAAAAAATAGTGTTGGCAAAGATATAATCAAAATCTGAACTGAATTTCTAGTCCATATAGGCAGGATTTATTGTACATCCCTCATTTACTTCATACATATCAAGATGCGTTAGTCAAAACTGGTATCCAACTGTGCTGCTCTAGTACTCTGTGTGTATACATTGGCACTGCAGACAGACAAAATGAGAACCAGCAGAAGTCATTCTAGAATATCTATTTACCCCTTTCAATTCCTCACCCTACATAGCCATACAATTTGTCTTGAAAACCTGCATTCGCTGTGTAAGTTTGAAAAAAGAATGCCAAGACAAATGTAACTCAAGGTACTTTTAATCTAAATGCCAGCACTAAGTGTTTTATCAATTGTTATAAATAACTTTCAAGAAGAGGAATAGATTTTTGAATTTTAAGAGTACTGCAAATTAGACAAAAAAACATTTTATGTATAGGCTCAAAGTAATTTTAATATCTATGGGAAAACTTAAGATACAAATAACACAGTTTTATTGTCAGAAAAAAGATACGAAAGTATTTCTTGTTCCTCAGGAAAAAAAAACTTATGGTAATGTAAAGAGAAAAATGTGTATCTTAGAAAGGGTCTACATTTTTGCCTACATAATTAAATTGTTGCTTTAATTATTAGAAATGCTCAGGTCTCAAACTAAGCATATTTCATAACAAAGTACTTACTTATGTCATGGAGATTGCTGCTTACCCACATATCCAAACCCTCTGCATCCTCCTGTTTAATCACTGTTTTATTTATTTAGAGAAGTGAAGAAAAGATTCAGGATTGCACAAATGCATTATCCCCCCCCGCCTCCCCAAGTTTTCACTTATCTGTAAAATAACTAAACGTAACAGTCACTCACACAAGTCTAACTGACCATGACCTAATCCTGCAACTGGTAGCCTGAACTAAACCTTCCAAACTTTCTTCTGCTCTGAGAAAGGGTGGAAGAGTACTAGCTTTTGAGCAAACTTACAAATCTGGGGCTCTCTTACACACGTAGGGGCCAAATGAGAGGTTTGAGGGGGCCAGATACTGCCGGCTCCCCGGCTCGGGGCTTTGGCTGGCAGAGAACAAACTGGTCTCGCATGGCATGAAAAATGCATCACCCATTACAACATTTACAAAGGATTTCCTGACACAGGGCTCTGTTTCCTCTTCCATAAAGCAGATGCTGCTGCCTGAAAGCTGAGGCTAGTAATGGGAAAAAAACCACTACCACCAAAACCAACCCAACACCTGAGCAAACTGGCAAACAGACAGAAAAAATCTGACCATCTTCATTGAAAATTCGCTGTTTCTTGAATGCTAAAGATTATTTCTAACCTTTGATAAAAAAGCTTTTTTTGAGGCAGCATGATCACACTTAGTTCTTATGGGCAGCTGATACAAATTATCATCAAGAAACTATTTAAGAGGCTTTGCAGCACTTTCTCGTCTGAAAAACACGACCTCTGATGACAAGTAACTGTAATTGCATATTTTAGGCTGATTTCAGGGCTGAACAAAAGAGAAACTTATGATAAACTCCCACGCTGCCAAACAAGCTATACAATACATCATTAGTGAAAGTAAAACTGGTACAGTTCGAGCAGGGCAAAGTCTTTGGAAAGAGTGCTGAGCTTTCCAAACTGTAGCAGCTTGTGTTCTTTGTGCTTGCTGTCTAATCGGTAATTTGTGGGCTTGGTGTTTTCCTGACAGCTGGTATATGGACACAAGATCAAAAACTGTAGGTGTAAACAACATAAGATTTGTTAGAAATGCGATTCCAGCAAAACTAGCTCTGCAAAAGGAAAACTAAAAGCTTATATTGCAGTTTGTTTGGAAGGCAAATCCTGCTGAATCTGCATGAACTCATTAAATCCATACTACAGAATATAGATTTATCCCACATCGGGCATTCTTTACATATTTCCAAATTAAACACCCTCTTCCAAGTTTACAAAGGATCCACACTTGGCCTTATGCTTTCAGGTTAGGCAGCTCTGCTGTTTCTTGTTGAAGTTTTGGTCCATCTTTACAGTATGAAATAACTCAGATTGCACGAGTAGAGAGGCAGATACAGGAAAAAAAAAAAGGAAAAACAAAACCAGAGGAATATAGCAGACTGTATCCCGGGTCTGACTGTGGTTACCGGCACAGAACACAACAGCAACAGAAGAAAGCAATAGTGATGTTCAGTCCAGAGGATCACCAAGAAAAGTCTTGAAAAGAAGTTACACATCTTCTGCTCAACAAAGACAGTAGTTAGGTGGCAGTTGCAAAGTCTAGAACTGGGGAATAGGAGCCAGTTTAGATTGCTTTGATGATTCTCTTCAATGCAAAATGTCAGCAGAGCTGTTTTTAACCAAATACCTGGCCATGCACTCCCACCTGGGCTCATGGATTGCAATACAATAAGCACAGTTAGTCCACCCAGTATTATGCTGTAACAGCACTTTGCTTCAGTATTCTAGAAAGACAATTCAGATGTTGCCACACTTCCCCCACCAGCATCTCTCCAACTTTCTGAACCAATATCAGTAACAGCTTTTCATCCCAACTTTTTCCTTAATTTTAGCAGTTCAATAAACTCTGCAAAGACTCAAAAAAAATCTGACTTTCTGTGTATTGGTAACTCCTCAGAATTCCAGTCTCACTGTTCTGTATTTTCCTATAGGACTGGGCTCCGTGTGTGTGTGTTTTTGTGTGGAAATAGCTGAGAACATTAACCTCATTAGGAGAAAAATAATTATTTAAACCAGAAACACCAGAAGAGCATTTCTGCTTGTCACAAACCACTCAAATTCTCATCCTCTGTGAGCACAGGAGGACAGACAGCTGACAGCAACTGGCAAATCAACCAGGCAGAGAGCTCATGTAGTGCTGAACTCAGCAGTCCATATATAACGCTCAGTTAATCTCAAGCCTTGCCCAAGAATGAACTGTTCTTTTTTCCATAAAATATAAATGTACAAGTAGTTTATACTTTTGTTTCTTGAGGTTTGGATTTTAAGAATGTGAGCAATCCTACATCTACAGGAGGCACATATGGACTATATACACATAGTATGTATACATATATATTTTCAATGAGAAATTTAAAAAGAAATCTTATTCCCCAGATCTATAATAACCATAACCTGGTCCTACACTGAATCTGCATAATATATGCTTGCTCACAAATGTTCAGAGACATTAATTTTAGAGATACATTGTTGCTAATGTGCCTGAATTTTCAGTCTTTCTATATGCATTACTATAAACACTTATCAGCAATAAATTTAGTATCATAACAAAGGTTTTCATGTCTACAATACTGATGTAAATTTTGGCTTATAACCAAAGATATGTACTGTCTTGGTATCCTGTTCTTATGTTTTATGGAACAAGATTATATTAAGAATTTGGTGTTAAATACTATAAACCTCACACAGAAACCATTTATTTTACAAATAACACCAGCTAATACAATTTTTTTTTTTTTTTTAATCTTCAGTTACAACATTGAAAATGAATTATTGCAATAATAATATGGATTTTTCTCTGCCTGGTACAACTACTCCTTGATGAGACCATGCTAAATACTATTGATATCAAATTATAATAAAGTTTCCCAAGTACTAAACAGATACATGGAATTAGTAGAACAGAGCAACCCTGACAGTGGCATTGATCAATTAATCAGCCTTTTGCTGCTGTATTTTATGAATCTATATTTCTCCATTTATTTCTTCTTTATTTAGAATTGTTAATCTTCATAAACTTTCTCAATAGGCTGAAGAGAAAAGCTAATTCATTTACTAGTTTAAGGACCTTCCCTTTCACTTGCATCTGAAATCCAGAATCCCATTTGCTCTTGTAACCTTAAAATCACATTTCTCTCATACCACAGAATCTGACAGATGTCAGTCTCAGCTCAGGATGGAAGCAGAGATGTGTAAAGCACAGATGAAATATTTTGACAGGTCTGTCCCTAAAGGTTGCAAGGTATCTATTTCACTGGAACCAGCACTGTTAGGGTACCACATACTCAGCTGCATCCATGCTTTCCATAAAAGTGTTTTGAGGCTAGCACAGAGTCTGGTGGATCTAAAAAACAAACCTTCATCTGATCCTGCCTGGCACCTGCATATTCCCCCACTGAAAATTCAGTCCAGCTCTGGACTGGAAGGGCACAGTCTTGCAAGTTATAAGTCAGTCCTTCCAAGACTGATAGGGAAATGTGTTCATTACACCACCTCCAAGTTTTCTTTATCCTTCTTTGCCACTGTAGTTACTATTACCCCTAAAGCCAAGTTCTCAGTAATAAATGAGAAATACAGATTCTATGCCTAGCATCTGTATTCAGGCTTATCAAATCCACATGCCCTGTAATGAAACACTGCCAAATGGCCATGGAAAGGTTACCAGAAATCAGAGATGTGCACAGAGCTCTGCCCCAATCCTTCTAAAATGATCTTCTTGTGCTTCTTTTCTAAAGCCATTTTGAGTATTTTGGGCTGCAAATGCCTAAATGAAGGGTTTGGGTTTAATGCAACACCTATAAAAAGAGTACCTGTGACTTATTGGAGATTATTTAAGTAAATTCTACACCGCTAGTAGGAGCAGAAGGAAAGAATACTTTAGACAAATGTATCAGAAATTACTAAGGAAGAAATGAATAAGAAAATTTATTCTGCCTTATGGCATAAGAAGAGAACGGCAGACCTCAAAACCTGTTCTCTGCCATTCTGTAACATTTACCATGTTAAAAAAAAAAAAAAAAAAAACACAACCAAAACAAAACGTTCTTCTTTTACAGAATTATTTATTCCATGCAGTGGGTGTTCCATACATGGGACATATTTCTCTGAGTCTCCAAATCAAAGGATTATTCTTATGCTTAAGGAGGTCAGTCCAATGGTGCTATTTGCAATGAAAAAAACCTCCAACTAATGCCTAATACCCAAATTCAAGTACTCTCCTAAGCATCGTAAGAGCTAACCATTGTGAGTGAGTCCCCGGATGAATGAAGATTATTTTAAACATTTATAGCACACGGCTATGCATCTTATAGCTGAATTCATGATTGTAAGTAATTGGTAAAATAATATAACACTGGAGTTGAAATTAATTCAGGGCACCTCCTCAGTCCAACCCAAACCTTTTTATGACTATAAGCAGGTGAGTAGCAAATTTTTCTGTAATATCTTAATTAATAATTAGGATATTATTTGATCACAAGCATTCCTTATGAGCCTACAACACATTTTCTTTGCAACTTAAAACTATCAATAACTCCTACTGAGAAACAAATCCCAATTTGATTTAGAGCTTGATTAAGCATTTAACTACCAAGCTGCAAAACAGAAAAAATACTCAGTCTTCAAAAAATAAGACCACACAACATAATGGAAAAATAAGGAAAAAGTAGAAGAGCAAAGAATATTTTTCAAACAAAAAAGGTAACAGGGAAAATGTTGTAGCTTTTTCTGTGTTATACAACAACCATTTGGCTCATGAAATTCATAGAGCTACATCCTTGGAAATCAGAAACTATTACTGGCAACATGTTAGGAAAGCCTAAACACTTGTCCTTATCTATAGAAATGTGGCTGCTGTCTCCACCCTTTCTAGATATCCAGTGACTGAGACAACTCAGAGCACTTCCTTCGATGGTGGAGAGCAGCCAACCAATGCACAATCAATACTCATGCCTGAGAAAATAAAAGCCAAGAAAATATCCTAAGGCATACCTCATTAAAACATATATTAGTCACTCCATTTTTAAATAAAAACATATATTCAAAGAAAAGCTTCTGAATAAAACACGTTGAATTTGCTGGCTATTCTTTACACTTCTTTTGAATGAAAAAAAACTTGCATTTCTCTAAGGAATTCACAAAATGGTTTTACCCCAACTCAATACTTTACTGGCTCTCAGTCTCATCTCTCCTTCTCCCAGAACACATGTCTAATTTCTGAAACTGAGAGTTTGTCTTTGTGAAGTTCTTCAGGAAAATATAATTAGATAATACAAAATTACATTTATATAATTTTATATAAATAGATTTCTGACAACTGGTTTATGGGATAATATGGCCCTCTCACAGCAGAATCAATGCAGCTCCCAAATTAGTAGTGGATTTCATCTTTGCAATGCCTCAGCAAAGCATTATATACAGAAGAAGCTGAAGGAAAGTGTCACTTAAATTATTTGCTGCAGCAGCACAGGAAGTCTGTAATTGATCCACAAATGTAATTGGAATCCTGAGTCAATATTCACTGTCCAAACCTCAACAAATATTTCTTTCACAGTAGATAAAACAGGAAAGAATTTGGCCATTGGACCCACTTTCCACTGTATCAAACATGAAAGCTATCACAATCCAGCTCCTCTTCAGCAATTCCTACAAGTTTATATCCTAAGTTTGCCTTACTCTAGATATAATAACAAATAAAATAACAATTGTTTTAGACAACTGCTATTTATCTATATAGTTTTAAAGAATCAGAGATCTTTTTAATAATTTGACACCAAATAAGTTGCTATTGACATTAGTTGAATTATTGCTGCTTTATAATTACTTCTGGTTTGATCAAAATTTCCATTTAGATTTAGATACACCAAGGAGGGCTGAATCCACTAAATCTTTATCAAAATTTTCTGACATCACTAGTTAATTAACATACATAAATATTTCCTTCAAGCATCCTGAATTTGAGTCTATGTATAAAGATTTTTCTCCTTCTGTTTGTCAACTGAAAATTCTCAGTAAAGATTCCAGAACAGAAAGAACATCAGCTAAAAAACACAACTCACTCTGACAAATTACTAAACTTATTACAAAAAGCAGTAAGAAATAATAAAAGTTATTTTGTTTTACAGGAAAGTCAAATTGTCCTTAGCCCTTTATAAGACACTCATAATTCTTCAGCAGACCTAAATGGAAAAACAAACAAACAAACAAACAAACAAAACAAAAAAAAAAAAAACGAAAAAAAAAGGCACAATATAACTTATCCAGTGATGGCTCAGAATTCTTTTAAAGACTTCCAGACTACTTTCTGTAAAAATCAAAGCTCCTCAAACTGAAGAGCTCAAACTTCTGGAAGAAGGATAGCTATAACAACCAAGGAAAATGTGAAATACTTTAGCTTTTAAAAGGTCATCTCACCACATTCACAACTGAATATTTCTTTAGCAAGTCCCTTTGCAAGAAGCAGAAACTGTTTGACATCAAAACTGAAGACAGTGATGAACAGACAGGTTTTCCTGCACAGTTTGGAGTAGCTGATATTTACAAAACCTTGCCAGAAATAAGATGGCAAAAGTACTAGGACAACTACTAACATAGGAGTGTCTATTGAAAAGGACAAGCTGAAGTGTCATAGTCTTGATCAAAACATTTTCATCAAACTTTGCAGGCAGGCAGGCAGGTTTATCCAACAGTGACTAATTCTCCTCGGGGGCTTCCAGTTCTAGAACACAAGAAATGTTTTCATATGCTTAGAAAGCAGAGAATAGCCCTTGGTCTGTACACAAAGCACTTCATCTTCCCAATTACAAATGCTTTTTTATATAAAAGGATGGAGCTTAAGGCTATGCAGTTTCCTCCTGCTTGATATCCCTCAGTAATTAGATACCAGACTGACATCCCTGTAATATTTCCTGATAATGTCCTAATATTTGGCTCTTTGGCCTCAATGCCACTCTGAAAGAAATGCAGTTTGAAGACTGCCAGCAAGCTGCAGCATGGGTCTCCTAATTGTAAACTCTGTTTTAGCAGAACTTTTGTTGTCTTCTGAGTATATTTTATAATGTATGACAAACTGTGTGCCTGTGTTGGTTCCTAGTTAAATAAACAGGATTTGGGGTTTTTTATGTTGTACTTAAATACAGATACATATAAAAACTAATCAAATCCACTTTCATGCTTTGTTTTTCCTACATTAGAAAGGCAAACCATTGGTCTCCCTGTAAAATAAAACTGACTATGGTCCTTGCCCTCCTCTCCCTCAATTCTGCTTCATGCTCATTTTTCATTCTAAAGGATGCCCATTAAATGGCTACTCAGTGCTTATGTCACAACAGTAATGTAAAGAAAACCTTATAGGGCTGATACTTTCTGGGGCTGCATTTGCATTTTCATGGGTATATAAGCAGCTGGTCTTGAATAATTTAATCTCTTTTTTTCCTGTCTGATCACCTCAGCTTAACTTAGGAATTTTTAATTGCAGGGTCATCGAGGCTTTTTGGTCTGGTGATGGATTGCTGGGGTTGATTTTGGAGGGAGAGTTATTTTTTTTTCCTAATAGTTCTTAGAATTATCCCTTTTGTCTGCACCATACTCTAATCTTTTGCCTAATTAAGAAGATTGACTTCTAGACCACTAATTCCAGCCTGGGAAGCTCCAACAGCAGCCTCAGTCACAGCAGTCAAATCACAGTGCCTCCTCTTCAGACCTTCTTCACTGATCTGAATCACATTCTTGCAGCAATACTTTTACAGGTGGAATCTCTTTAGTTTTGGGTTGATGTATTTGGTATAACTGAAAGGCTCATTTCTGTGTGCCAGTGGCATCAAGCACGAAGACAAAACACCAGGCACAAACTGCACTCCTGCAGAAAGCACAAAGATGCACTGAAGAACTCAGGGTCACTCAAAAAATAAAAAATCTGCAATCAGCAATCACAAATTGAGACAAAGTTTGATCATTATATTTATGGAGCATTTAGATTGCACCATGGAAACTGAATTTCATTTTTCCTATGCCCAGTGCGTCAGCAAATGGTCACACTGAGATAAAAAAATCATGGATTTGAATTGTTTAGCCACTCTGATCCCTTCCTGTAAAATGAAGCCTCTCAAAATTGCCATTTCTCAAAAGTGTTTTTGCTAAACAAATCCTTGCTTGTCACAAGATGTTTTTCCATGTGACAAGGAGTATTATTCAAATAGACACAATTTATTGTTATTGCCCTGACAGAGAATATGAAAAGAGCACAGAGAACATGACACGACATTGTCAGTGATGCAACAACCTTCCACTGCAAAAATAAGCAGCAAATAAATATTTGCAGGTGGGCAGACAATGTGATCCTGCAAAGGCACCATCAAACCCCATTACCATCCACGTGGTTCAGGTGCACTCACATTGCATCCCCTCAGAGCTTAATACACCTTCAATACTTCCAGCACCTCAGAACAAAACTTCACTTTCAGGGAAACAGGCAAGAGAGATTAAAGAGAGATGAAAGCTATTCAAATCAATCCATAGTTTTAACCAAGCTCTTTAGTAAAATAGAGGGTATTTTAAAAGACTAAGAAAGATAAAAAGAACTTTGCTTTCTATGCATGTTATAGAAATATTGTTTGATTTTAACAAATTATACATGGACATTTCCAAGTTTTAATTAAAAGATTTTACCAGGTTCTTAAAATGAGGGAGGGCATTTGCATAAATACCAACACAAAGACCCAAATTTTATATTTCCCAGCTATAGTTACTTATCATTCCTCAAAAAAGAAGTTTCTCAATTTTGAAAATAGTCTGCTATTTAAACTGACATCTAATTTATCAAAGCTCTTTTCTTAAATGGGAAATTAGTCCCCTTTTTTGAAATGTTTAAAAATTAACATTTTTTTATCTCTCTACTCAAGTATGAGCATTCTGCTCTGAGTCCAAAAAAAAAAAAAAACCCAAAGAATAGAAAGCACTGAACTAAAAACAAGGAAAAGGGAAAAAAAAAGTGAAAGAAAATGGGAACAGAAATAAAAAGCAAATAACTTTGTCATCTCACACATTAAAAAAAAAAAAAAAAATCAGATTTCCTACTATGACAGAAAAGTGAGGGTCTCGAAGCAAGGAGAGGTTTTGGGAAATCTGTGGAAGAATACTCCCTAAAAGACAAGGGATACCAAACAGGAGCAGCAACTGTGGGCTCTTTTCTCTAATTCAAAGATGGGAATATTGCTTCCTAAGGACCCCCAGTGAGACAAGAGAAATAGAAATAGTAGCAGGCAGAATTCTGCAGCTCTAAAAGAGAAGAATATGTAGTAGAGCTAAAATTAAAGGAAGATCACAGAAAAAAATTATTTATGCTATGCATGTGCATAATAGGTTCATATAGAAAATACTTGTTCTTTTCCCATTGTTCGGGAGCTGCTGTGATCCTCAGAATATTTTAGTGTTATCCATGTAAAAATGCAATAGCACACACAGCTGAATGCTTTCCACTGTCACTCAAACACCTGGAATGCACGAAATGTACTTTAACACATTTCTTTCAGATTAACTATTATATTTGGCCCCTTTAGAAATGACAGTAGAATTATAAGGCAAATAATGGCCCAGTGCTCCTTTTTCTTCAAAAGCCTCTTGTGTCCCCAAGGGGCCTGATTATTTACAGCATTTCTAATTACTGATAGTTACTGGATCAAGAACTGAATCGCTTCACCTGAGCAGTTCATTATGCTACAGTGTTTAAAAGTTTGGGAGAGTTTCAGACTGAAGCAGACACAATAGGCGGCAACAACAAAACAGAGCAACAACCACATACAATTCATGTCCTTTCCTTAACGACACTTGATCAAAGAAGAAAGAACAAGGGGGAAAAAAACAGAAAAAAAAAAAAAAAAGGGGAAAAAAAAACTCCCTCAGAGCCACAGAGTGGTTTTTATTTAAATGAAAATGCACATTAAATATTTGATTTAGTTGTGTTTTCTCTGTTCATAGTTTGATCATCACGTCTCATGACTTTTCAGAGTAGTAAACAATCATTGTCCCTTAGGAAGCAGTAATTTACGTGATATTTTGACATTTAAGATATAACAGTTAAAATTCCCAATAGGCATAATTAGAGCAAAAAATGCACTAAAGTGAATAACCAGACAGCATTTGTGCATTGATATTTGGAGAAATAAAGTCCTGACCACAAGGGTATAACCAGTCTTGAGAAGTATTAAACAGAAAAATCCCAGACAAATCAGATTCTTAACAGAAATGGTCAAAGAAATTACTTGGGTCTTATGATTGGAAGTATGTAACTTAACTGAGACCCCCGAAAAAATGATCAAATTTCCTCATGACATACAGGAAGATAATCTGCTAAAAACCTGACTTACTGAATTAATGAATACATTGTTGGGAAATAAAACTCATTGACATTAGGAGGAGAATACAGCACAGACATGGGATAAATGTTGAGAAGACAAAGGGTTGGACTCACCAGTTCAAAAAGTCACGTCTGAGTCCTGTGATCTCACCTGATGCAATAACTGGTGCCAACTTGGCCAACACATGATTGCATTTTTATCTCTTGAAGTTGCTCTGCTGCATACAGACCATATGGGTATCTGACCTAAGGAAAAAAAATAAAGGCAAAAATAAAATGAAAATCAAAGTTTTACTGAAGATTCTCTAACTGAAAGTATTTTATGAGTCAGTAAAAGGTCAGTCCTGTTGTGAATAATTAGGATCATGATATAATTACCCTTACAGAATCAGACCATCTGCTCATAAGAGCCCTCATAGCTTTTCTAAGGTAACACTTTTTTAATTCCTTATATTTATCACTAGTCTGGGTCTAATTCTAGTGGAGCCTCTCCCCTCTAATTCACAGCAAAGAACTCTAGCACAGTCCACAGGGTGCTTTGCCAAAAGGGGGGGGGACCCCAGGGCCCCCCCAGGAGCCCCCAGAGCAGCAGGGGACAGGATGGGACAGGAGCAGTGGCAGCCAAGGTCCCAGAGCTGGGGCAGAGCCTGCTGAGGAGCAGCTGAGGAGCAGCTGGGGGGCTCATCCTGGACAGAAGGAGGCTCAGGGGAGATGTCAGCGCTCTCTAGAACTCCCTGAGGCTGTAGCCAGGTGGGGTCAGGCTCTTCTCCCAAACAATAGGGCCTGTGGAAACTCCTGCACTTGTGCCCGGGGAGGGTCAGGCTGGATATTAGAAAGCTTTCCTTCACTGCAAGGGCTGTCAAGCACTGGAACAGGCTGTCCAAGGAAGTGGTTGAGTCACTATCCCTGGAGATACTTAAAGGATGTTTAAATGTGGTTCTTGGGGTTTAGTGGGAGAGTTGGCAGTGCTGGTTAACAGTTGGACTCGATCTTAAAGGTCTTTTCCAGCTCGAAAAAGTCTATGAAATACTAAGTACATAGTCAAATTAAAATGTCACCAGCATATTAAAAGACTGAATATAACACAAAAAGAAAATTAAAACCACAGTTCATTTGGTCAAATTAAACAACAAAAGTGCACATCAGCTATAAATAAAGCTACAAAATTATTCATCTGCATTGCTCTGAGTTACACATTTTTCTGCAGTCTGAGATCCTCTACATTTTTCAAAGTTTAAGTCAAAGATGTTTTAAAGTTCCTTTTTCATCTGTAATACTGTGTGCTAATATGTTAATATATTTTTTCTAAGCCAAGATTAAGTGAAATGATTGATGATAGTGAACACTTACAAGTCTATTTTGATAAATCATTATATAGTTCTCCAAGACAGCTTTATTTATAATACATGCCAGTTATGCCAGGTTTTTTCTTATTGATTCCTTCTACTGGGTATGACAAGCAAGCAGAAGTAAGTGGTTTCAGTGAGATTCATTTAGCACAGGAGATTTCCGTTGTGATGAATACATTGTTAGTGTAAAAAAAAAAAAAAAAAAAANAAAAAAAAAAAAAATCAAAGGGTGGGGGTTTTTCTTAAGTATTGTACAATAAGCTACTAACTCTGCAATAACTTTATAAAAAATTCTTGTTTACTTTCTTACGATATATACAATTCATTTTATCTAGGCTGGGAAGAAATCTTTAGGGTGTTGTCGCATTTGAAGAATATACTTTAAAGATACCCACTTCTTCCTCCCCTACTCTCATGTCTCTTTGATCTTACGTTGCTAAATTCGTCATTTTACAGCCCCTGAATTTCCACATTTCTGCTTCAAAAACAACTCACACTAAAAGCAAGCTTAACTATTTAATGTATATTTTAGACAGACTGTCCATGCCTAATGTTATCACCAAATTTAACATGATTCTTATGCTCCAAAATTTTTCCTTCTCCCTCTCCAAGGAAAGTTAAAGGTTAACAGCTGAGATTTTTTCATATTGAAAATCCACATAGATGAGAGTTGCACACCTAAAACAGATCTCCTTTTATAAGGATTAAAAAGGAGAAAATTCTAATTTCAAGTTTTCGGTAGCAAAAGCTGTCAGCTGGTACTGCACAGTGTTGTCATAGGTGATATTTCTACCTTCCCAATCTTCCTCCAGTTATTTCAATAGATATACTCAGTACAACCAATGTCACCAGTGAGTATCTAATTCATTTCCAATGTATGAACATGAAGCATTTTGGATATAGGAGAAGAAACTAAAACTACACAGAGCAGCAGCTGTTATGGTCATCAGGGTGTATCAGTTTTCTTCATCTGAATTTAAGCACACAGTTTGCCTAAGAGCAGTTTTATTTCATCTAAACTTTTCAAACAGAATTGATACTGTATTGAAGAAGCCTTTCTCCCTCTCCCCACAGGACATGAATACTGGTTGCTTGTAGACCAAGACTTATTGGCTTCTAAATATTTTCAGATACTGAGTACATTTCAAGGGAACAGCTTCACATTGTTTTCACCTTGGAATCCGCATCACAGAAGGATAAGGAAATTAAATTTTGCAGCTACACAGAGTGTTTTTGTTAGTTATGGAAAAGTCTAACAAAATAAAATAGCACTTCAACTACATAAAAATAATGTGCAAGAGGAGAAAGGCCTTGTCCCACTTGTTTCCCCATCTTTAGCAGAACTTCCTGAGCTTCATAGGTGACAGTACTAAGAAGCAACACAATGTGCTGCCTAGAGTAATTCTGCAGGATAGCAGAGAGTTGTGCTGTCCAACCCCTGAGGACGTGAGCACAGCAGTTGTGTCAGCAGCTTGTATTTAATATCCCCAGTTTATGTATGCCAAAGTGAAAATCGTGTAGAGCGGTCAGATTTGAAACACCACTACTGAAAGGAGTTTGGAAATAATCAGAAACTGCATCAGACCTTGGTCCAAAACTGCTCCAGTGTTGCACCAATATCATCAAATTTCAGCGTGGCTCCATCTCCCCTTCCCCTCGCAGCAGCGCCCGCTGTCACACAGCTGCACTGGCACAGGAACCACACCACGGCAGGAGCAGCGGCTGTCACACCACTGACGGTCTTCTTCCCAGAGTATGTTCTTTTTCCTTTAACAGCTGCCATCTTGGAGTCAGAATCTAGCAAGGACTACCTAGTATAAGTGGGTTTTTTCAATTATTTTTTCTTGAATAAATTGTCAAATCCAAAAAGCAATACTGAACTTAATTCTCCTGAAGGGGATGCAGTGTTGTACCTGTGTCAGGCACAATTTTCTCTGTGAACTGCTGGAGCCATTCTTTCATCTTAGCTTCTGTCTTTCCTGCAGAATGATGCTGCCAAACAAAGGCCAAAAATGTGAGATGAAAACCTCTGTTCTTTTGTTGTTTTTTTTTGTGAACTTGTATAAGAACCTTTAAATTTTAGTTAACTTTCCCATTGTACACAGCAACAATTTCAAAAAGAAGTACAAGGGCAGGATTTTCATTTTCAATACTGTAAAATATCATAGTCCCCTTGGTGAATGGTCACGCTGCTCAAAAAAAATTAAGATATCACAGAGGTTGGAAGGATTATTTTTTGAAGGTTATTTTCCCCTTCCCATATTGTACAAACATTCTGAATCTATACAGCTAAAAGCAATTTTACTTGACTAAACACAGAAGCTGTAAACTCAAGCTGCAGTGTCTGTGCCACTGCTTCCTATGCCGTAATTTCTTTTCCACATAGACAGATGGAAGGTTTATCTTATTGCCACCTACTATTTAAATAAAATAAAGCACAGAGGAAGACATGTTGTTCCTTCCAGGGGGAAGAAAACCAAGGTCAAAGATAAAATAGCACATATATAGTAAGTTCTGAACACCAAGACTAATTGCAAGGCAGAAGCAATATTTCACATTCAGGATCACAACATTAATTTGTTGACTTCAGTTACAGCTACTTATTTTATCCAGTGATAACGCAGCAATCTCAATATTTTGGTTTCAAAGTGACTGCATTTTTAGGGAAAAAAAAAAATGGAGATAAAGTTGTGATTCCTGTTCTCTTGGACTGTGACATCTCTGCTGAAAGGCTGACCCCAGAGCTCCTCAGCAGCGTTGTGCTCTCCATCTCCAGAGGGACACCTGTGGCCAGCCCTGCCTGCAGCTGCCTGCCCTGTGAGAGCTGCGCAGAACCTGCACAGCACCCGTGCAGAACCCGCACAGAACCCCCCCATGGAGAACCCGCACAGAGCCCCCCGCACAGAGCCCCTCGTACTCCCGTCTTGGCAGCACCTCCTCAGCATCATCCAGGCTCCAGCTCCGAAGCACTTCTCCCTCCCTGCCATCCAAACCCTCCCTTCCCCCTAAAGCATCTAAATAAAACACATACAGTTCAGTGACTATTGCCTTTCAAACTCTTACTTGAAAATGTCTTCAATTCTGCTCCCCCTTCCTCCCCTGTCCCACCCTGAATACTGTGAGTTAGTCCACCAGTAGTCTTGAAGGAAAATTCCCAAAGAAATAAAACTCAGCCTCCCAAGGCCCTTCTGGACTCTCTTAGTTCCCTCCTCTTCCACCAGGCCAATCTATTTTCCCAGCCTCACCCCGGCTTTTCTGTGCACAATGCAGGCAGTTTACTTCATTCATCCCAGCTTTCACACTCTCGGCTTCAAGAGCAAACACCTCCCTGATGCAATCTTCTGAAAAGTTTGATGTCTACACACAGACTTTCACCCTCTTGCCACTGAAACGTTTACACATGCCTGTGACAGGTAACAAAGGATGTCCTGGACCAGCAGCTTGGTGGGAGTCAGTACTGCCTGGTGTGGCACAACGTCCACTGTCCCCAGCGCCCCACGAGAGCAGGTTTGTATGCTTGGAGAAGAATGTGTAGTTAAAAGAGCTTTTTACAAGAAGAAACTAGATAGAAATGCAAATCAAAACTCCACATTGAAAGGCATACGCATATACTCTTTAATACTTAAGAAAAGCAGAAGGGTTTTGAGTGATGATGCAGTCACTGAAGAGAAGACATTAATACATATGCACATCTACACTTCACTGATATTACTATTCAGTGTTCATAAAATCCAGTTCAATTTAAAAAAACCCACACTCCTATGAAATCCTAGATGAAAAAATAATATCTGTCTCTTCCAAAGAGTTTGGAAGCCATAAGGAATTGTTCTGTTTATGTAAATCATGAACGTGAATCCCCCTTTCTAACACTTCTGAACTTTAAGAAGGATAAACATCCAGATTTCAAAGGAAAAGCTGGGATCTTGGGATGAATTTGGAGCTTAGTTCTCATTTCCATGGATTTCAAGACCATGAAATTTTGGTAATTAAGTACAGACCTTTAGATAATAATCTTGATTAAGCTCTGTAAAGGATATATGAAGCAAGAAAGTATGACAGCTGCATTCCTGTTTGGTTTATGAAACAAGAAAAATGTTACCAGCAAAGGATACATAATATTTAATGTTACATAAGCAAATAAAAATGTGTATATGTGTCAGTCAGCTGTCAAACAACATATAGCCACATTAAGAACACAGGAAGAAAGGAGAAGTATCACGTAATAAAACCTCTATAATCCTTCACATTTCATTCCACAGCCCAGTGATTATGGGACTGGAGTGACTCAGAATGAAGAGATTAAAGCCTGTTCTTGCTTTGCCATCAGTCTGCTGAGTAGTCTTTGGCAAACCATTTGATTTTTCTACATGTCAGCATCCCAACTTGACAAATTGCTGTAAAAACACTTAATTCCTTTATAAATCACCTTGACATGCAGTGATGAAGACAAGCTTTATTAAAAAAAAAAAATTCAACATCTCTGAGCCATTTGGTAATATGTTTAATAAGACTTGTAAATGTATAAGAGTTTGATTTTTGTCAATTTAAAAAGGCATGGGCTTAGAAGATCAAATGAATATTCTTACTTTACAATTCAGATACTCTACCTCTGCAATTGTTCCAACCCTTCCAGCACATAAGACTACTGACAAAAGACCTTTCAGGTTTTTTATCACCTTCCACTGGTGATATCTGAAAAATATTTATAAATTATTCTCATATAGTATGTTTCAGAAACATCTCCTTTAGACTAAAGTGTATAACTTCCACAAAATAACTAAGGGTGGGGAGCTAACTATCAATCTCTACCTATTTGTTATTATTTCCTTTCTCTTTCATTTTAATTCAGAAAGATTAGGCCGTTCTTCCAGCTTTGCATTTATAAGTAGGATACTTTTTTTGACAGAAGTTTTACTTTACATGGAAATAAGTTCACCTGAGGTTTGTCTATACAATTTAAAAATTCTCTTTTACATGGCACACATACCTTCTATAGAAAATGGAATGATAAGAACCCACCTTTGCCTCAGTTCTATCACACAGAGCATGCCAAATCTCTCATCTCTGCTTCTAGAATTCCCTTATTTTTTTTTTTTTAAGGAACTGGATGGCAGAAGATCCTCTCCTCTTCCAAAAATTACCTTTACATAATTAATATAAAAACATTCCTCTTCTCTCTGACAATGTGTTTAGCTTCTCCACTGAGGGTTAAACAGCCTCTAAATCATCACCTTCCAACTGCTTTCATCTGCAGACCACACTAAAACATATATTTCTCAAAAAATTTTACATCCTTATTAAGCACTCCTGGTTAACAGAAAAGCTTTTTAAGGTTGTATGAGCCTTTCAAAGAATCTAGCTCAATTTTTGAAGAAATTGATCAACTAAACAGAGGAAAAATTTTCAGAATGAAAGAAAAGGCTCAAGAGACCATGAGATATTTGCATTTGCTGAGAAATGCTGCTTTAATTTTGATAAAAATATTGGAGGCACGAGGAGATAAGTACAAATTTTACTGCATCTCACACATTAAGATAAAATCAGGTTTTCTTCAAACAGGCTCAATGTTTCATTAAATTCTAAAAGTATGGTAGCTGCAGCTTCCCAGTTAAACATGAAATACGAAACAAAAGCTTTGCACACATCAGTGGCTTTTTGAGGCTATGAGTGCATGAGTCTGCAGGAAATTGTCTTGTGCTGAACACAGGCCCAAGAAGGCTTAGACATATTGCAAGGTTCTCATTTTCCTTGTTTATACACAACACAGGGGCAATTACCAGCAAAATAAAAAGCAGCAAGGTCCCACTGTCTTTTCCACCAGAAGTACCAAGTTTGCAGAAATAATTTGCAAAACTTACATGTAGGAACTTTCAAATTCCCAGAAGCTTTTACAACACATAGATTCAGGGAATATCAGGAGCAAGAAAATACATCTAAACTTTAAATTATCGCTGCCACATTCCCACAGAGACCATTGACCAAAGAAACTCTGCTGAGCAGCTGGCAGCTTCTCCACTTCCATGGCGTGCAATATTTTAAGTAAAGCAGTACCTGGAATTTACTGCTGGAGCTCTTAAATAGAATTTATTCTAATAACGTTCCAAACTAATTTAAAATACAATTAACTAGAGCTTCTTAGTTTGGTTTCTGTAGTTGGCAGCTTTGGATTATTTTATAAGAAAATGCTCATAAAGGCTTTTATTTTGTATATATTTTTATAAGCATACATCTGCAGCTAGATATGGATATACATGTCAACTTGAAATAATGAAAGACAGAAATTATTTTGTGAAATACTTTGCCTGACAGATGTTACCTTCAAATGAATTTATATTTCAATAAATAATTTTCACTGCACACAAAATTATGATAAATATAATGGTTGAATTCACCAGGCCACCACCAATTACCCACATCTAAAGCACTCATAGCTAGATATTTATAGAGATGTATCCCCAAAAAAGCAAAATAAATCCTCATAAAACACACAGATGCTACAACACAGATTTTAGTTTGATAAAAAGTGATTAATAAAAAGCGGTTTTTGTTTTTACATCTATTTTTGAAGAGGGGAGCAAATGGTCATAACTTTGATCTAACAGCAAGAATTCTATCAATTATGCATCCTCACCTAACTTGAAAACATAAGTATGTAGGTTTATTTAAAAAAAGATGGATGTATATTAATATAATTTTGTTTCTAAAGTCACTGATACTTCCCAGGCCAGATGAGTAGAAATCTTAACATGGGGTTTGCACTAAAGAGGCTAAATTTATTTATGTACTTTATGAAGCACAAATTTATGTTTTGAGAAAAAAAAAAAAAGGCATTTCATACTGCTGGACTGGCAGTGGCAATAATATTTAGAGACCTTTTGCTTGTGCAGGTATGCTTTAGAAGAACAGCATGGATATGAAGACAGAGCAATAAGCAATTAAAGAAAGAGAAGAGTTCAAAGTTGTCATGATAGAATTAAAACTTTCAAACTAGCAAAAAATATTCACAAAGAAAAAAAGTTTAAAAGATACTGCCTACATTTCCAAACATTTCTAAAGGTAGGCTTTGATGTGAAAAATGACTGCATTGCCACGACTTTGAGAGGAAAAGCATGAATTCCCCTTTTAGAAGCATCTATTAAGAATAAAGCAATGACAAGAACTGCATCAAGGCCATTGCAACGCCTTCCATAACCACATAGAAAGACAAAAAACAGTGGGAAATTTGTGAAGACGAAATCCAAATTTTTCAAAATTCTATGCTTTTTTTAAAATATAAATTTCTCTCTGGGCTATATAGATAATACTTCTGCTATAATTTAAAACTCTGCAAGCTGCTGTACAGCACACACATTAAAAGACTGAAAAGGAGGACTGTGACAGGAAAGGTGTTTATTAATCTAAAAGTTATGGCTAATATTTACTTAGACCCCAGTAAGTGTTTAAATACTCAAATAAGTTTTTAACAGTCTTTGAGGTGGGTTTTTACTGGTTGTTATTTGGTTTGTTAGGGAGTTTTGTTAATTATGGGTTTTGTTTTTAAACAATGATCAAAACAATCCCAAATCCCAGAAGAATGAACTCATCCTTTTAAAGCCTCCTCACTGCCCCAGCTAATTCAGCATAAGAGCTAAAGCAGCATTTCCTTTATTTAGGATGTCTATTTGTTCTGGGGCATGGTGGTTTCAGGTTTTTTTAAGGAAGAGTGATACTGTTTTTCTTTTTAAATCGAGATGAACTGTGCTAGGAAGTACAAATAAGACATTTTTCTCCCTCACATTCATAGCAACCAGACACTAACATCAAAAATATAGGGTTTTCTTTTTTATTTACTGAAAGTCAGAAAAAATAAAGGATCTTTGACCATGTCAAAACTAGTGCAGACACTTCTAACTGTTTGAAAACTATAGACAACAGCAGAACAAAAGATTGTTTGAAGATGCAAGGAAAGCATTTCCAAAAAGTTTTATCCCTCTCCTGTCTAGGAAGGTAGGAGCAAAAAAGAAGTAGCATTTGTTTTCCTTCAATACTCTATTCCCATGGATGAAAAGTTCATTTCCAAGAACATATGTAATTGATAAGACTAACACAAAAAAAAAAAAAAAAAAAAAACCAAACTCAAAACCCAAAAAACAAACAAAAAAACCACAAAAAACCCCCACAAAAACCTGAATTTCCTTCAACAAAAGATATTATTGTTCAAACCAGTGGGGAAAGCAAGGAATGAAAATATTTTCCAGCGCCCTACACCTTAGCGAAGCTAAGGGTTTGCTACAGATCTCATCTGGTACTCTCTAAGCGGAAATTTTAACAAAAGGGTCGCAGCACCAACCTGTGCTCTCACAGGAGGCAGTGGTGCTTCCCGGGCAGATCAAACGGAGCCCGAACTTTGCTCTCAGCGTTTGTCGGTGAAGAGCCTGGCTGCAGGAGCAGAGCGCTCCCTTAGCAAGGCTGTCAGAGAGCCCGGGCTGGGGGCTGCTGCTGGCGCTCTCCAGGGCCCCCCTGCTCTGCCCAGCACCTGCGGGGATCTCAGGGCGTGCCCGGCTGCAGCTGCTGCGGGCTTTGGGATGGAACACAACGGGATAAAGCTGTCAGAGAGCATCCAAGGGGGGCTACAAAGATGGGGCAGGGTCTGGAGGAGCAGCTGAGAGCAGGCTCCGATCTCCTCACTCTCCTGACCGGGGACGGGACTCAAGGGGATGGCATGAATTGGGGCAGGAGATACTTGGAATGGGGTATTAGGAAAAACTCCTTCCCACGGAGGGTGCCTGGACACTGGAACAAAGTCCAGTCCCCCGGGCAGTGGTCACAGTCCCAAGCCTGACAGTGCAAGAAGTTTGGACAATGCTCTCAGCCACATGGTGAGATTGCAGGAGTGCTCCTTAGAGGGCTTCTGTGATCCCTCTGGGTCCCTTACAACTCAGGATACTGTGTAAGTAACAGGAAAATATTGGTATTAGGTCTTCTTGCTTAAAATATACTGATAAAATTCTAAATGAATTATCTATATGGAATAAATTCATTACTATTACCAAGTGTCAACACTCAATTGCAAGCAACATTGCAGGGCTTCATTTTTTCATGCACCTTGCCACAGAGGTAAAGTAACAGGAAAAATTCACCTTATAAACAGAGAAACAAAATTCTAGTTACAGCTTAGCATTTGTACCCAACAACATTCCTTGCAAATTGATAATGTGGAAGGCAAGGCACCTGAAATGAACAAGACCAAGGCTTAAAGCTCCAAATTATTTTCTAACCAATTCTGTCCTGTAATCTAAATATGACAACAATTAAAATGGTACATATGTTGTCTTTTCATCTGAAGGGAAATCAAAGCAATTTAAAAAAAGCCCTGACATTTTAAACTTACTGATGATGCACCAAAAACACAAGAGTAATCCATATGTCAGAATTTATGAAGAGGTGGGAATAGTTATGGGGGGAAATACTGATATTTTCCAAATTTACTGCATTTCCTGGTTGCCCAGCAACTTGAAATCACTTTGTGAATGCTCAGGACTCCAGACTAGATACAGCAAGATACTTGGAAAGCCTGAGCTTAAAGCACTTAATTAGGAAGCATTTCCCTCTCAGAAATAATTCACAAATACAGTATCATCCTTATGCAATTCCTGGGGAAAACAACACAGAAATTTTAGGCCACACAGTTCTAAACAGACAGGAAAATCTTCCAAGGAGACAAAAACATAGGAACTACATGTAATCCTTCATTTCTCTGGGGTTTAGATACAGAGTCAAAAGCAGAGATTCTGCTGGGTACCTACAGTAGAGAACCCACCTGTGGGTAGGGCACCAGCAAAAGCTCTTTTAGAGATCACAATCAGAAGAAAAATTATTGATGGTCACTGTACCTCCTGCAGATCCATCTTGCTGAAGGACAGTGTGTGAAGTGAATATCAAATATTGGTATTATTAAAAAAATTCTGCCAGACGAGGGCTTCTGTTTAAAGTTGGTATGATTTGTGCATAGAGAACATTCAAGCATTCAAAACAATAATCCTCCTAGTTTAAATCTGAAATATAGGCCTTGTTTTCTACTTCTCCTAATATCACATTGATGGTAAGAGAGTTTTTTATTGTTAACTCATTGATGGAAAACACCTTGGCCTATGTGTGTAAAGGCTGTTTTCTGGGCAAATCCATAAAGAATATGTTCATCACTAACAATCATATTTTGAAGTTATTGTAATATAACTACAAGTATGGAACATTTTTCATGGTTTTGACAAGTTCAGCACTTTGGATTAATTTAAAGACCTAAGCCAAGTTTCATGTTAATATAGCAACTAATTAAACCTGGTTTGAACACGAGGAGCTCTTCCAAAATTGCTGCTTTTTTCTATTGTCATAACATGAGAGGAGAATGAATGCTTTCTGCTCTCTACAAGCACAGGAGCAGTGGTAAATTGAACTGAACAATTAAGAGAAAAAATCCTTATACTAAATAGGCCACCTCATAAGTGGCTAAACTAAAAGTGTCCCAGTACTCTTGTCAACTCTGGACATCAAAAACATTGTGTCTCATGGGGAAAACATTCCTTCCACATCACAGCAGGAGCAGCTGAGCACAGCACATTGGTATTTCTGCAGCGTGGGGTTACTGGTCATCGAGAAGCAGGAACACCTTGTGCTCACTGACTATGTAATTTTCCAATAATCCACAGTGAACTCGGGGTGTTACTCAGTAAGAATGGGTTTCAGACAACCACATTACCTTTCAAGGCTCTGTTTAGCATCCACCAACTTACTGGCTTCAGCTAGAAATTTCTGCACTTCTATTATATCTCATTACGTTAAGGAAGCTACCAGTTGTGTTGGAATAAATGTCACTTGTGACTCTCTCTCTCTCAGATGCATGCCATGGTTTGAGGTTTAAAAATAGAGCAGAAAAATCCTCCCATGGCATTTTATGTCATTTAATTTTCATCTTCATCTGATTTTGAAGGCCTTGCAGTAAACAGCAATAACTGGAAACAGCAGATGCTTCTATTTGGGTTTTGTTTAGGTAAGTATTTCAAAAGAACAAGTCCAGTATAACCATTACTTTTGACATCTTTGAGACCTGGCCTGCCCTGTAAGTTAGTCTGCCTAACAAGATAGCTTAATTACACATATTTGACTAAGCATACTTACATAAGCATCCAATTATAGCTTAAAACAACACTCAACATGCATAGCCATCTGTCATTGAATGTATCTGTTGTTAAGGCATAATGGTGTGCTCAGCTTTTTCCTTTCCAAACATTAAATATTTTCTGCAGCTACAGTAAAGAAAAAATACCAAAGCAACCATTTGGAGTGCAATAATGCATTACCTTGACAATTGAAAACAAACTTACAGGACAATCTGCCAATATTCTTCAAATATCCCCTCAAATCAATGTGACTTCCTTTTACTAGAAGTTACAGATAATACTAGAACTAGCACTTGCCAACACAGAAGTAAAACTGGCTTGAAATTCTTCTACCTTTTCTTATCAAAATATTGCTCGATGTCATTTTCTTTCTAGGATAACCTAGCAGCATTTCTGCCTCTGAAAGATAAAATGACATTTAAATATGTCTCAGGAGAATGGGAGTCAATCAGCACAGGAAAAGATAAATGCATCATGAGATATATTTAGAAAGTGCTGTAATGACACACTGTTTTGCAGTGGGAGGCATTAAAAACCCTACTATTAGTCACTTCTCCTAACTACAGAACTATGATACTGCTTTTAGCAGTCAGACATGGCACCAACTGCAGTTACCTAAGGAACCTAATGTTAAGTTGCCAATGACAACCACAGTACACATACCCCAAGACTCAACCATCATTAGCATAAATATCCATATATTCTATGCCTAAAACTGATACACTTTATTTCAAAAAAATTATTTCTCCCATCAAGAGTTTTCCCTCCCTTAACAAAGTGCTCCTTGGTCTACAAAGTAGAAAAAAGTGTAATAATTAACATTTGTGTGATAACTGCAAGAAAATCAATGTCCTCTTTACCTAGTGATTATTTTAATATCTGTAAATTCAAAGAGATTTCAGTCTGGAAATAGCAAATCACAGAATGGTTTGGGTTGGAAGGGACCTTAAAGATTGCCTAGTTCCAACCTCCTGCCACAAGGAGGGGGACACCTTCAACTTGACCAGGTGTCTCAAAGCCCCATCCAACCTGGCCTTGAACATTTTCAGGGGTGGGAAGGCCAGAACCTTTCTGCCAAACTGTTCCAGTGCCTCACCACTCTCAAAGGGAAGAATTTCTTCGTAATATCTAATCTGAACCTGTCTGCCTTTTTCCAGTGTAAAGCCATTCCCCTACAGCTATCACTCCATGCCCTTGTCAGAAGTCCCTGTCCAGCTCTCCTGGAGCCCCTTTAGGCACTGCAAGGGGCCCTGAGGTCAATCCAGACCCCCCTCCATCCATCCAGCCCACGTCTCTCCAGTTCAGACCCAAGGATGTTGAGCAGGACAGTGCCAGGTTCTTGGCACCAAAGCTGTAACCTCACCATAAAAGACCACCAAGTTCATCAGGCACAATTTGGCCTCAGTGAAGCCACAATGGCTGTCACTCATCAACTCCTCATTTGCTATGGGCCTTCTCAGCTTCCAGGAGGATCTGCTCCATTATTTTGCCAGGCACAGAGGTGAGACTGACTGGCCTGTAGCTCCTTGAGTCTTCCTTTTCCTTCCTTTTTCAAAATGGAAGTTGTATTTCCCCTCTTCCTCTGGGCATCTCTTGCTGGCACTGGATTCAAGCTGGTAGGAGTGGGGTGGACTGAGATTCCCCTTCACAGATACCTTTAGTTTAAAGCCCTCATTAGCAGCTTGTCAAGCCAAGATTCCCTTCCCCTTCTCTGACAGGTGGATCCAATCAGCCCCCAGTAGATCCCTTTCACTACTGAGGGGAACTGTTCTTATTGCAGCTTTAATTTTGAGGAAATATAAGCAGAAGTGAAAAACAGAAACTGAGAAAAAAAAAAAAGAACAAAAGAAAAAAGTTTCTGAAACAATCCGTATGGAGAAAAGGTAGAAATAAAAATACCTATTTCATTTTCAATAAATGTTTAAATAGAAGTCTGCTTTCTCTCTCTCATTATGCTGCTTAACAAATGAGGGTCCATTATTCGTCCCTTGAATAAATGATGGTAATATGATGCAAACCTATTTTACTGAAGCAGATCTCCATATGCTTGCAGCATGCAAGGCAGATTCATGCAAAGCTGCCTCCTAAACCTGCACAGCCCTGTGTGGACAGCACAGCATCCCTTAGCGAGGCTGGCCAGTCTTGGATCAAACTGACTGTGCCAGACTGGGGCTCATTACAGCAAGCACAGAGACTTTGAAGAAACACTAGGAATTACTATTAAACTGCTTAAGTCCAACTGTGAACACTGATTTTTAAAAATTCCTGTTTGTGGGCAAGGACAGGTGCTAAAATGCTGCAGAGAACTTAAACGCATCCAAAGTTTATTATATAAGTAACAAGCCTCAATTTTACAATCCTTCCCATCACTTGCCCATATGAAAGAGTTACCATAACAATAAGCTTTGGTTTAAATTAATGTTACACTGCTATAACTCCTCTGAAACAAACAACTACCTTGTGAAACTGAGCACCAACAAGACACACAAGGAGAGTCGGTGTAAAGTAGTGACAAAAAAGTCGTATTGCACATCAGCCTCTACCTGTGCAAAAGCTGACAACAGAATTGGCCTGAAGGTGGCAAAACCCTGGTCACCACAAGTGATTTTTTTTTTTTTTTTGATTTGGCACTAAACCAAAGCTTAATGACATGAGAACTGATAGATGTCACTAAAGCAAATAGTTAATTGAAATGTTTATGCTAATCCCTTTTAATCATTTTAAAGCAAATCAAACGTACCTCTAGAACTATTTCAGAGTAAAAGAAAAAACAAAAACCAATTTTTGAATGGCTTCACTTAAATCTCTTGCTATCACAGGAACTTAGGCCATTCATATTTCAGGGCTTGAGGAGGTGTTTAGCAGACTTCATTCTTTCATTCCTCTAAAGTTTTGAATAAGGCACAATAACAACTCTACTGGTTATGAAATACAGGCACAAAAACTACCTGAATTCTGAGTTAGTTATCTATTCCACAATTACCTGTAAACATAAAGTATTGATTTAATGACATATGATCCTTCCAGTTGTACACTCTCCACTTCTTGGAATGAACCTGTTCTAATCTCAAACTTGGTGTGGAAAGTCTGCTTAAATGCCCAGAATGTTCTCTTTAAACCCAAACCATAAAAATTTTCTAGTTAATTTTAAAGTTGATTTTCTAGAATTTCAGAGGTCAATCTTTAGTATTTATAACAGCAAAGACTTGACAACTGATTTGGGTTTGTTAATTAAAACTTGTGGCCTTCTTCTCAGGGTTTCTAAAGCCAATAACCACTTTCTTTCTATCACATCCAATAAAACTGTACAGAAAAAAAAAGATCCCAGTTGTATGCTAGGTTTCTCCTCTTTCAATACCCAACAACAAGAATTTGCCTTCTTTTAATTAGGAGCTCATTTGCTCTAATGGTTTCTATTTGTATCTCAGACAACTAATAAATAACACTTCTAACAACTTTCAAACATTGAAATGCAAGAACCTCTTTGCTCTGGTGCACAAGAGTATTTTTACTACTCTGTAGAATATTTGTTCTCAACAGTAAAAAAAGAAATCTAATAGATTCCATTAATAATTAATTATTTAATAACTTTAATTCACAAAGCCCTTGCGTCAGGAATCTTCTCTTAACCTAGCTCTGCACATTTTTAACTTGTCAGAAAGTTGTATCTTCTCATGAACCTTAATTTTATGAGGACATAGGTTTCTTAGATTCTGAGAAGTGCATGTAACCCTGTTGAATTCCATACAACTGGAATCTTGTTCAAAAAGTGCATATAAGGTACATCTAAAAATAAACAGTGAACGCAGCTTTTATATATATTTACATACACCCCCCCTTTATATACATATGTTCATACTGGTCATTTTAGGAAATTTGGTCCAGGGCAGCCATGATTTTTATTCCAAATATGGTTTCTATCACAAAACTATTACATCTACCAAAAAAATCTGATTATTCAGGGGTATCATATCACCTATTAGAAATACATTATGTAGATAAATATTTACTGTAGCTTTAAGTATTTTTTTTTTTAAATAGTAAAGTCATCAATAATCAGAAGTGCCACAAAATTGCTGAAAGTAAAGCCTAGAAAGTCCAGCTGTGGATGGAGCCAGGCGAGCCCAGGCTGCCCCACCCTGCGATCCTGCCTGCAGCTCCCTGCTCTGCACCCCCTGCAGCAGAGCAAGGTCTGTGGAAGCACAGAGGGCACAGGGATGGAGCTCAGAGCTCCCTTTGCCTCCTCCTCATCCCAGCAAACACCCTTCCCTTTTGTGACCCTCACTCAGCCCTGGTATCAGATATCCTCAATCCCCAAATTTAATGAGCTATGCTAAATAATCTGGCCATGTGTCCCTGTCTTGACACAATCACTGGAACTTGTGGGGCCTTCTGGAGTCCACTTGAGAAGCCAAACTGTGCTCCAGTTAGTTCCAGTTCCAAAATGCCCTTAAGGAGATGAAGTGGAGGGAAAAGGTAGGAAAACTTAGCAGCAATGCTACTACCAGCAAAATCCCTATTAGGCTGGTTGCTCACCTAAAAGAGACACTGAACACCACATTTTCTTTTACAGAATGTGGAGCACTGACACTCATGGATTTTTTCACCCAGTTGGCAACACACCATTTATTAACTAAAATTTCAGCGAGGTCTAGCACCACTCCCTCTAAAGCCAGTACAAACCTTATGTCCAAATCAGGCTTCTAGTTTGCCATTTTCTTATCACCACAGCATCCCAAAATACAAGTCGGATGTATTATACTCTTTGAATGTCAGTCATGTCTGCCAAGGATTTGCATTTACAACAAGATGCTAGAGATCAAGTGAAATACCAACAGCATCCCTGGATTTGGCAGTGGCATATTCTTGTATTCCCTTGACAAAATTAAGCATTGACATCAAAAAGAGCTAGATCAAGAACTGAACCATGAATGAACTCTCATCTGATATGGCCTACAGCAAGAAGTCTGCACTCTATACCTAGTACTTTAACAGTATTTTCATTGTTCCAGCACAGACTGTAGCAGACAAGGCTATGGAAGTGTTTCAGCTGGCAGGGTAGAACAGCTCTGACCACGTTCCCTGTACCCACAGAGATTCTTCAGCTTCAAAACTTTTGGTCAAGTTTGAGGCCTCCCTTTACAGCTCAAAAGACAACACTTATCTAGATTCCCTTTCTCACAATTATTAAAACAAAGGAGTTAAACAATTCACCTCCCACCTAGAATTCCCCAGGAATACATCAATCCTTCCTTTTACATACTTCAGTGCACCAGAAGAATTATTTGACAAATAACCAAAAAACCTGAGTTACATGCCACATTCCAGGAAATCCCAGCCAATGTTATATTCTTTCATTCATTTTTGTTCTTTGTGAACAAGTTTTTATGAAAAGAGCTGCTCTAAACATATACTTCAAATCAAAATTTCATTCCAAAAGGAGCTGAAAATTATTTCATAAAATCAGTTTACAGGAATATGGCCATTTTCACAGTGAGAAAATAGAAGCATAAAAACTCACCCCTCAAATCACACCACAGCTCTTCAAAAAGCTCAGGAATAAAACCTCTAATTTTTCTAAATTTAAGTGAAGCACCTTAATTTTAAATTAATGCTGCCTCACTAGGTTGCTTCATATTTAATCCTTTGCTAAAAGAAAAATTATGGGTTAAATGTACTTTTTTCTTTAACAAGCTTTTCTATTTGAATCAATTTTTTAAAAACGTTCTAAAACTTTCTCCCTTCAGCAAAGAAAAAATTTTGTTTCTCCTTCCAGCACCTCTGTAAAATCAGAAGGAGTTGTGACACATTCACTGTTTGTCAAAGGAGGGGAAGGAAAACAAGATAATGAACATTTGTTTATATAGATACTTAAGCATTAATCCATAAATTAAAAAAAACAAGAAAAATTGTATTAGTGAATCACAGTAGACAAACTCTTGTCAACTCAAACTAAATACTGAAACCCATTAAAGTAACTTACACCAGGCAGGTAGAGGAGATGCTTTGGATTCTCTGTGCCACCAGGCTCAAATTTTCAAAGGCATTCAAGAGCATATGCCTGAAATGTAATAAAAGCCTTCAATCTCTTTGAAAGCTAATTTCCATTCAAGATATTCCCTTCAAAGGGCAGGACCCTTCCAAAAATATGTAGGAAACTGCCCACAGGGGAACAGGAAGGATCATTAGATAAGGAACACCTGCTGGCATGCAAGGAAAGACACGAAGAATGAAGAATACTCTCTTCTGAAATTCTGTAAGTGGGGTGATGAACTGACTTTCATGGTCAGCTGCAATGCATTTATTTATGCACCAGGGAGGTTTTAAATCAAGCACCTAACGATAGCACTAGAAAGGGATTCAATGACTTCCTTATGAAGCTTGTAGAAGCTTATCTCATGTTTCTGGAAAAACAAAAAAAACCAAACAAAAACCAAACAAACAAACAAAAAAAAAAAACCCAAAAATCAGCAAAAAAGAAGTCTAAACATTTTAGACGAAGGTTTATCAACCTTTTTTAAAAACACAAAGCAAACAAAAGAACCACCACCAACAAAATCATGCTGTGGCCAGTCTTGTAGTGCAGGGAGTGGGTAAGAGTTTTCCTTGCTCACATCACTCTTCTTTGCCCCACCACACCCCCCCAAAACCCATCTCTGCTCTTAAATTTGCAGTTGATCTGGCAGAGGATGAACTTTCTAAACAACCTCTGCCAGCCCTTAGTGATTTCAGGTGTGCAGGCTCAGTAGGAGGCACCAAAAACAAAAGCCAGGAACTACTTTTGGCAGAGCCACCACAGAGCCCGCAGCAGCCTCGGGCTGTTCCCAAGGCGCAGCCACCTCTGTGCTCGCTCTATTCCCAAATCCTGCAGGCAAAATGCTTTAGTAGCAGTCCCTGCCTGTGAAATTCTTTAATTAGGCTTTCAGGATTTTTTGTGTTCTTGTTGTTTTGTTTTTCACAGAAATAGATTGGCTTTTTAGAAGGAAGAGTTTCATTTCTATCCTCGTCTTAAAAGTTTCTTGGGAGTTACATTTTCTCATTTAATGATTCAACAGTGATAAGGCAAGTGTACATGATGCAAATTTGTTAAATATTCAGCATATTGTACTAACCAAATCACAATCTGCAGGCTTGAAAGCTTCTTTATGATAATACCCTATTGAATGACCTCTCAGATTTATTCTCTAGAAACCATGCATTAGACTTAATAACCATCCTTTTCCATTATCATTTATTCTGACCTAAAGACTGATTGTGAGTCCACAGGAGAAAACTTTTCCTGATAATTAGTTCTCCTTAGTTGTAGTCCACAAGAAAGGACAAATTCCACCTTGTTGAAGGTGCCTCTTGATAACACATAAAGCCAACAGAGGAAGCATGCATAATTTTCTATTTTTTCTTAAGACATGCATATGTTTTTCTCCTGGGTTTGCACCACTATTTTGTCCAATCACTTGCTCTTCTACTCCTCTCAAGTAGCTGTGGCCTAGAGACACAACCGAGTGTTTTCCCTTCTTCCAGGGGAAGCTTTGATTTTGACAGGATGCAGCATAATAAAATCAAGTCCTTGACAAAGCCTCTTTTGCATACAGTATTGTATGCAAAGATTTTACTTTTTTCCTACAGGTTCCCAATACCTCTAAGTACACTCTACTAAAAAGCGTAAAATTAATCTACATGTAACTGAAAACAAGGTAAATAACAAAAGTCCTATTACTCCTGTCTCCTTCAACAACCCAAGAACTGGATACCATTATAAAAAATTGCAGACACGTATGCCTGATACCACCCCTTACTCCCAAAATTCAGACACAGTCTGATGGCATAGAGTGAAAATTTGTCAGGGTAAAAGAAACAGGCAAAAAGGCAGCAGTTAAAATGGGCCTGAGTACTCCTGGCTCAAGGCAAATCAAGCCTTTTTCATTTTGTTCAGGAATCAAGACACTCATTTTGTGGCTAAGAATCTACAGAGCTGTAGAAGCCCAAGTGCATACACAGAACTGAACATCAAAAGACAGTAACAGACCTTGGGTTCTAAGTCTGAAGACAATGTACACCTTAGAGGAAAACCTTTTTTTTCCTGAAGGAATTACATCTCTATTTTACTGTTGAACTATTCCTCACCTTAAACCACCAGAAAATGGAGTAGCCCACAACAATGGCTTGAGAAACAGTCCCCAAGGTTTTCTTTGAGGGCAATCCACAAACACTGATCTCCCTGGGAGGAGAAAAACTTTGAGCAGTGATCAAAGCAGAGATTAATGTACAAATGCATAGAAGGCTTTGATGTGTGAATTCAATGCATCTGTTCAAATTATTTCAAAATTTCAAAAATAACATCTTAATGTACAGACATTTTGCAATATTTCACCACTCTTTTCTTTTGGCTTAAAAAATGGAACAGAAAGCATTTTCATATTTTAAAATGTTCATTAGTATTAGCATACTTCTCTCTTCTAACCACAAAGTTTTAGCAAAATTATTAACAATTTAACGTGAGATTAGTGTTCACAAAAACACAGCATTTGAAAAGCATGTTGGAGTCTGATGTTCTCTGTGAAAAAAACTCATGCTGGGTTTTTCAAAGCAGTTTTACACTGGTGACCTTCTCATCAGCTTTTTAAATACTGTAGGTTTTTCTAAATTAATTCATAAACTATATTGGAACATACTATCTCTTTGCCAGTGCAGCTGGAAACCGAGACACTGCTGCAAACAATTTATTCAGATTTATCCTTTATTTTGTTCATGGAATATTTCATCAGCAAGTTAATCTTTTTCACAGCTCCCCTGGCCTCTCATCCTCCCCCATGGTCTACAAACAGCTTACTGCAAATGTATTTATTGTAATGCTTAGGAAGGCTGATCAGATGTAGCAGAAAAGCACCTTCATTCCCAAACCTGAAGGAACATAATTTTAAGCAGGAGGGGTAAAACAGACCAGGAGAATTCATAATCTTAAACTGGGCATTTGAGAGAGATCTTTTATTGAAAGGTCTTTCCCCCTCCTGAGCTGGTCTCCAAAATACATGTAAAACTACTGGGCTCCTATAGGATTTACTTTGCATCAGCAGAATTAAAATTTTATTCTCCCCATACCTTTGCAATCAGTACATGTGGCAGTAGGCAAGCATGCAAAGAACATCTATGGCCAACATTTTAGTTATTATTTTGCCACAAAAACACATTGTACTGACTTAACAGGGGACCTCAAAATGTCAGAGGAGGTACAGTCGAGAAGGGAACGTGTTCTTCTCTCTATTGGCTGAAGTTAAACAGGAAAGACTCAGGTTATGAACCAAGATAATTACCGTAATTACCTAAAGGTCAAGACAGCTCTGGAGCAGACAGTGAAGGAACCCATGGACTATCACTGGGTATTTTCAGAAACAGTTTAGACAAAGCTCTGTCAGGATCAAGTGCAAGAATTGCCTGTGGGCAAACCAACAAGATAACATCCAGTCCCAGTATTAACAACTGCCCTATATCATTCCAGTTTCCATCTTTATTTACGAATATGTATGGAAGTATACTAGCATATACCAAGCAGAGTGTGTGTATTTCCATGCATCTATTTTTCTGCTTTTTTTTCCACACTTATCCATCCTTTTTCTATTTTTATTCTACTTTTATTATATACATATATTCAGACATAAACATAGTATATCCTTTATCTAGGTTTTTTTAGTAAGAGTCACCACAGTCAAATAATTCTAAGAAACTTCCATTTCTTCTTCATTTAACAGCAAAATATTTAGTTTAACATTTAACAGTACATAATAAAACTGAAATATTTTATTACTCCTAATTTCTACTGCTGTCTCCCCCTCCCACCAAATAATTTTTTTATACAACTGAGGCATAAATCAAAACTAGAAACCAAATTAAGTTTTTTTCTCTTTCCTTGTATATCATTTCCAGATGACCAGCACAGTTACAGATAGATTAGTTCTATTCTGAACATAATTAGAAATGCCTATTTTCATGTTACCCAATATATGTGTACAACTTACATAAACATGAATAACAACTGAGAGCCAAAAAAGGCATCAGATTTGTATTCTGTTACAATATTTATGATGTCAGCTTAGACGATTTATGGTTGTCAACAAGTTAAAGTCTAAGACAGAAGGAAAGAATCATGAGGTCCCTGAAACAGAGAAACTTCATGATATTGAAATCCCTAACATTGTAGCAATATTTCCATCTACTGGGGGCTAGATATAATTAGCAGCTACTCGCAGCTGCCACATCATGTATTTCCAATTAAGGTTAAATTGATTAAGTATAAATATCTCTGTTTCTGGAACAGTCATGCAATCTGGCCCCATGATTTCACATTTTTCCTATATGTCCACAGCATTAGGACATAAAAATTATAGGATTTGTTAAAAGGTGTTGCCCTTTTGTCTTAAAAGGACTGGGACAAAACTAAGGCAGCATATAGAGGCTGTCCCAGATAGGTAAAACATATGAGTCAAGCACTTCTCCTACATAAAAAAGGACATCAAGAATCTATTAAGAAATCATTTGGTCCATCAGTGGATTCATCTCTCACATGACAAAGAAGCTTGATTTAAAGATCTCTGTGTTTAAAGAAACAATGATGTCAAAGTCATGGCTTATTTTTATCACCATAGCATATTGCAAAAGCAGCCCTTCCAAGTGTCACATATAAGAGTTCTATTTCTCCATGTCTGCATCACTTTTTAAAATATTCTCTCATTTCTAAGTGGCATTTTACAAACAGTCTAGAAGGGCGAGCAATGTATCACTGCTAAATAGCAAATAACCAGTCCCAGAGAAACCAAGGTCTAAGCCCTGAGTCTAAGAGAATTTATTTCACTTTAAAGATTTTGTCCGTCTTCAAATAGAAAGTACTTACAGTTTTTGTCTTCAGCTAAACCTCACCAGACATTATTTGAAGATAGCTTGCACCATTAGGCTAAGCAATTTAATTTACTCATAAGGCTGTTCACATGGGCTGCTGTGGATTCTGGGACCAGAGTTTCGAGGGTATCACAGACTTAAGAAAACAAGCTTCAGTAAAATAACTTGTTAGAGTCCACACAACACAAGGATTCACTCAAACTTTTGCAGCAGCCACTGAAGGTTCATATAAACAAACCAACACCGGGCTTTGCTTTTGCAGGTACTTCACAGCACGTCACTGGCAGCTCCAAAGGGAAATCCACAATTGGAGTGGCAGCCTCAGCTTTGGCCTCAGCTCCCCTGAGATACTGGGCTTTTGCCTGACAGAAGAATTTGTATTTATGTACCCTCACACTCTTAGATATCCCTGACTGAAAGCCAACACAGCAATTCCAACATCATACAGACAGGGTCATTACAAAAAAGGATTACTGCTTCCCTTCTACAGCATCCTCTTGTCAAGTAAAGCCTTTTAAGTGTATGTGTAGAATAATTTAGCCCAGTACCATCCATTTTTGTTCATGGATGATGCAGCAGACACTAGCAGTTAGTTTTGTTGTTTCAGATTGTGCAGGCACGTTACATAAATTTACATTTTAGCACCTGATTCTATTCTTTTATTTGGAGGTCACGCAACCAATATGGGAGCATTGTGCTTTCCCTTTGAGATAGGGGGGCAGAATAAAAGCTTGCAACACAGCTGTATTAGTTCAACCCTCAGAGTCCACAGAAACCTCAAAATCTACAAAAACTATTGTTGTACTCATGTACTCCAAGTGAAACAAACGAGGTGTTTAAGCATAAATACAAATAACCACGAAGAACTTGCAAAAGGTTTTTACTATTCCTTACTATTCAGGAGGTACTGCAAAGTATGGCTCATCCAACAGTTGCAGCTAGTATTAAAACAATATTATTTCTGTGGCATATTTGATAACTACCAGTGAAGAGTAACTACTTTTTAAGATGTAGAGAACCAAGAAAGCAACCTAAGTTACATTGTGTTCTTCGACACTAAACACAAATAAAAAACATTACCTGAAGTGGAAATAATAAATAGTGTGACAAAAAATCCCCCACGTTCATTCTGAGAGTACGTCAGGGTGAATCTTCTCACCTTTGACTTAAATCAGCTTTTTCTAATGAACTTGAGCCTTCACACGTGCTCGGTGGGTGGAGTTATTTGCCAAGCCCTGACTGATGTATCCCGGCTAGGATAAACATCGAGCCGAAGTGCCTCAGTGTTTGTTGAAGGGAACGTGCCTGTCCGAGCATGCGGGAGCCCCGAGCTGGGCCGAGGCCACCCCGCACCCAGTGACAGCAGGGCTCCTCGGGGCTCAACCCCCGCCTTCCCCCTGCACAGCCTCGGATGGCCACTCCTTAAAATAACTTCATTTTGGTGCAACAATTAACAAATAAAATGACAGCTCGAACTGGTGCCCCCAAGGAGAGATGTCAAACAAAGGAAACCTTGGGCTGTTGTCTCCTCATGCACCAGGTGAGAGTGCGAAAGTCCCTGAGTGTCACTCACCTGCCTGAGCCACAGGTGCCCTTTGTTATCTCGAGGGTCAGCAGTTCCCTGCCCCTGGTCTGGGGGCTCACCTGCAGTGAATGGATTCCTCAACCGTTTTTACTTAGAATACAAAGGACATTTGTATAATTCATCAATAAGTGCTTCTCATAAAGCGGCCCAAAGTGCCATAAAGTTACAAAGACAAGGCAGAAGGTCCTGGCCTATGCAGGGTCTCCTTACAAAAGGAACAGGTTTAGGCACTGAAAAAAATCCTTCCCAGCATCACAATAAATAAACATCAGGAAACCAAAAAGCAGCTTTTTAGAGGAGGGTTCCAAAATAGACAAAAGCAGTCAGAAAGATTTATTGTATTTAGATTTTTATATCAGACTACCTGAAATAAATAGGATTTGAAGTATGAATTCTAAATACCTCAGAAGAACCTTCCACTACTTAATTTACATCTTTGTTTAAATACCTAAATCCCTGGAGCATGCTGGCTAACCTACCTAAATCGTGGTGGATAATTAAAGAAACAGTAACTGTCAGCAATTGCTTCTTTTGGCGAGGCACCCACTTCGCTATCAATCAGCATTTTTGACAGTGATCTGCAGCACTCTAATGATGTAAATCACTGCTGCACTTACAATGCTACAAACAGTGCTGGAAATGGAAATTTATCATGGTAACTAGGTAGTGCTCAGGAAAGACTTTTAAAATGAAAGTATTTCCCAATAACAGTGCATAAAGCAAGCCATGTGAGCATCTGTTGTCATGCTGATACCTGGGACAATTCAGTAATATTTTACTCACAGATTAATGGAAAATATATGGAACAGGGCCTTAGAACCCAATCATGTTTAAACACTTGCTGTTCTCCAATTCAAAAATTTCTGGTGAAAATAATCAAGAAACTCAGGTGATTGAAAGCTGCAGACAATATTCAAACTGTAAAGGATTACAGAATCAGATATTGAGAGAGAGCAAGCTAGTTTTTCTTCCCATTTCTCCTGTTTTCCTTTTAACTTTTTACATCTTCTTTCTCTTCCATTCTTAGTTTCTTTTTTAATTCTTAATATAAAAAGCTAGAAAGGGAGAAACATATGAAAAGTCAGTAATTCTATTTTATGGATAACATTTCAATTTTCATTTTTGCTAAGCAGAAGAAATACCTTCAGGCTCTTAGACCAGCTTTCCAACTGCAAAATGTGTAATCTGTATAAAAACTAAGAATCTTCTTTTCATCTTCCTTATATACATTATTGTCCCCTTCATTCCATGAATATTGTTATTATAATGATAAACGGAGGAGCACCCACTCTGATTGTGTAATTACACAACAACAGTTTTCCTTGAAGAATCCTTTGGTTTTGGCTTAAAGGCCATGTTTCAGAGAATTTTCAACAGGCATGTGCATCCAAACCTTCATCAAATATTTTCTTTCTCTCACAAAGTAAAATTGTGCTATATTATGTTAAAATGTTTTTTCAATGCTTAATAAGGTAATAACTTTTCCTAACTTCATCTTCAGAAATACCTGAAACTTGTCAGAGACTTTCTGTAACAACTTGAGGTGCACCTCTAGCAGACTTGGTTAAAGCAAGTTACCAAATTAAAACATGCCTATTAAAGGGAACTATAAAGCAATCTAAATAATGATTTACAGCACAGCCTAAGAGCATGAAGAGCCCCAAATTTCCCATTCCCTTCTCTTTTAAAAGTATCAGAGTGAAACATCAAAATGAAGTGGTACTTTCAAAGTGACAGTGAGTCAGTGATAGTCATGGAGTGCAACTTGTAGTTTTGTGAAGCATTTGGCATCTGAGCTGGTGGGAAACACAGACTATGAAGGTACCTCATTTCTCATCAGGTCTCAATGCCAGCTGCTGTAAAAACAAATCCTGCTAAATAAAATGCAAGCAAAATAAGTTATCATCTCTGTAGTTTATAATTCTGAACTTATTCAGCTGTTGTCAAATAAAAGATCAGACTTTTGTACAAATCGAGTTTGCGAACCTCTATAGAAAATTTCTGGAGTAAAAAAAAGAGAAGAAAGGCAAAATTTTGACTGATGCACAATTAATACTCTGACCTCCTGGGAATCCGAAGGGAAATGTGAACTGGCATTGTAGGGAAATTACTCCAGCTCACATAATGACAAAATTAGAAAGAGGACCCCTCCTGCACAGGGAGTATCAGTCATGCTGATACTCAGCATGATACTGAATAATTCATTCACTGAAGAAATAAACCCCATCTTTAAGGGGAATTTTGTTCTTCCTGATCTTCCTGTAAGTTCACCTCACAGCCCTTCTTCCCCAGATCCACCCTGTGGAAACCTAACAATTTTCTGCCTATTGGCATTTGACAATTGTCACCATCATAGCTTCCCCACAGCTAGAAAACTTTGTCCTCTTTTATTACTAGAAATTTGGGAGACATCAGTAACTGCAGAATATTGAAAGTAAAATTTTTATTCACACAGAAGCATTTCCAATCCAATCTGATTTATCCACGTAACTGAAACAACACACCTGTAAGTCAAATTTGAGTAACAGCTCACATTTTAAGTACCAAACACTGACTACAGTCCAGAATACAACTCTAATAGTAAGATTTTATTTTTCTAACTAATTTGATAAGAACTTGAACCCTATACAATCAAAATCTGCCTTTGTACATGCATTTTTAGCAACACTGAGCCTATAGGTCAAGTTGCAAGGAAACAATACACTATTAGTACTCCCATTGATAAAGCATTTTAATTCCATTTTAAAGGTACTTATTGCTACTATAAGATACATTTCAAAACCAGTGTACAAGCAGAATCTTCCTCCAAGGCACTGAAAGGAAAATCAAAAATATTCACTGGACAAAAGCATTTCTCTCAAAGTTGTTTTCTGTAATGTAAGTAACCCCAAAAAGTTTCTCCTTTTCCCTGTCTTGAAGAAAGAGGCAGAAGAGTAGGGCAGAATGAAAGAACTACAGAGAACCTCCCATAAACTTTTTAGTACAGGAAAACATGTAAAATGTTTGCAGAAGAAACTAAAGAAAACCTGGTTAAAATTCAAACTAAAGGAGATTTTTCCCTTCTAAAGTATTGCTTTTCCAAGAAAATTGTTGGTTCACCTCAGAACCACTTTTCATTAAAAAAAAAAAATTAAAAATTAAAGATGCATCTGCATCTATGGAAAAGTCAGCATTTGATTAAAATCAGAAGAGGGAGATCAAAGCATTTCTAGTTGGAAGCTCTGAGGCAGCAGCCTGAACGGGAGTGCCTGGAACTGCAGCTCTCCATAACCTGATTTATGAACCACAACAGTGACAAGAGCAAGCCAAGACTCCTGTGCTTCACCAGGACTTCTCAGCAGAAGGAAGCAGGATAGAACATAAAAGACAGAGCCTAGTCAGGCCATAACCAAGAACAAGGGCATAAAAAGTCAAGAGAACAGTTATTTGAAATCCAAAATCTGTTAAAGTGAATGTACAATGTAAACCTTTCAGCTTTTAAAAGCAAGTAAAAATTTGTTGCAGGTAAAAAGATAAATTTTCCAATTAACTGAGGTTAGAAATTGAAATCCTTCACTTTTTTTTTCTTCCTGTTTTTCTAAGCAGCAAAAATATAACCAAAAAGGCAACGAATTGTGATGTACCCACTCCTTCAACCCTCTGCCAACAGTAAAACTCTGCTCTGAGCCCACTGATTGTAAACATCCACTGTATAGCAACTAATTAAGAGCAAAAAAAAAGACAAGTCATATCAAATTAATAACTTTTCATAAAAGAGCAATAATCCAAACAATTTCTTCTTAATGGGAAGCAAGTTTTTACTTTGAGGTATTGCTTGTCAGTGGCGTGAGACAGTCAGGTATCTACTGCTGTTCCTATGGCATTTCTCCTTACTAGTTTCTGCCTGTGACAGAAATAAAAGCAGTAGGAAGGTAAAACTCAGTTACAAATGACCTATACCTGAAATTTCTGCCAAAATACCTTTGTAGAAGAGGAGCTTAGAGGAGGAAGGGGAAGTGAGGCAATAAAAAATCTTTTTGCCAATACCCTGTGAATACACACTGTGAGAACTGTAAATTGTGTGAATTGTGTCAAGTATCTGTACCGGCAATTCCTGTCCTACACAACAGCTTCTATAACAGAAAAAGGAACTTCCAGTCACATACCCTGTTTACCTTCATAAAGTGTAAGTTTCTTTATCTACACAGAAATACTCCAGACTGTCAAAAGGCTACAGCTTGCATTATCTAGAATTTATCCAGGGTTATAGGTTTTTTTGTTGAATTTCATTCTACTAGGACTGCACTCAATGGTAAAATACAATAATTTCCTCCTAAATCCACACCTCTTATCTTAAAAAGAGGAGAAACTCCCAGGTGTGATTGTTATTCAAAGCATCTTTCGACTTCAGGTTTTCCCAGTTCCAGCAGAGATGATTTGGTCTGTCTCATGATCAATAAAACTGTTTTATCTTTTGCTACTGACATTAAAATGTTTCCTTTCTGTGCCTATCTCTACAAAGCAAAGGGAGTTAACTAAATTCAATATTAATATAAGCAGTTGCAATTACAGGATTAATATGACCCTAAAGGGACTGGTAATTAGCCTAATGTTCATACTGGCGTAAGATGCATGTTAGACTAAGCCAGCACAGTTCTACTCCCCTTGTACTGCACTATTGCATCCTGCTTTTTCCACAGCACAGGAGTGAGAAAAATCCCTTGAGGATTTATGAGCAGAACAGAGCTGTTCTTTTAGCACAAATAGATATCACATTCCCTCTAAGGCTGATGCATTTCCTCCCTCCTTTCTTTCTGGACTGCAATCAGGTCCAGCCAATTTCATGAAACTACTGAAAGCATGGGTTTCTCCTTTGCCTTGAGCCACAGCACGTGATATCAGCCTTCAGTTCTTCTGGAAGCAGAATCTGAACAAACTAAGGTACACTAGAAAGGTGAACATGCAAGTAGTGGCAAAAGGAGCCATTGTGTCTGGCCTCGCTTGGAATCTTCTTTCCCTTCTTACCCATTCCAGTGAACTTTCTTCAAGTCTCTCATGTATTAGTAACAGACATTCAGAGATAGATCAGGCATCAGAAAAAGCCATTTGTGCAACTCACTGGCTCTCTTTTGCTCAGAAAAAGTTTTTTTGGGAGGAACTCAGCCTTTGCTGATAGCCTTTACTCTCCCAAGAACCTTCAGAAATCAGTCCTTACACAGGAGTTGCAAGAAGCAACTTTAATAGGCATTCCTGGATGGAATAACTTGTCTTTCTTATTTCCTTATCAGAGAAATATTATTTAAAATAACGTCACTCCCTCCCTTGAATCCGAGTACATAACATAGAAATTCAACACAATGCTACATAGATTTATAAACAAAGGCTCTCCATTTTACACTGTGTTTACAAACTGCTTCCACTTCAGAAATGCTGGCAGTGCTTCCTGATCTTGAGAAGTCCAGAGACATCTTTGCAGCAGTGGCACAGCAACACTCATCTGATGCACTGCTCTGCCTTGCTGAAGCTCCATGGCGGCACATCTGACTACAGGTGAGGTTCTCTCCATCTTTTCATTTTGCTTCAAAAGTTTATTGTTTGTTTTCCCTGAAGTGGAAGAATAACCAGTTTATACAGGAAGGGCCTAAAGAGAAATCTGAAGTTATCTCAACTAGCTGTTTCCAAGGGAGCTGAATTTTTCTGTGGCTAGATACCCTCAAGAAGTTTTTATTGCCTTGCTATCAACATCACAGCACCTCTCCCTAAAGCACGTACATACAGTACCTTGGTACAACAAAGACCTGCTCCCAAAGGACCCCGAAGCACTTGGCAATAAATTGGACTTCTGAAATACCATTTTTTTCTAAATGATAACAACTCAAACCTAAGAACATAAACCTCTGCAGAGCAGCAATCTAACAATGACAGCAGTTTGACTGGGCTGTGTTATTTGACAGATATTTTGCACTGGGTAAAAAACAGGGAGCTCCACTGCAGCAAAGAGACTCCCTCATTTTTTACTTTACTTCTTTTCAACTTTACATCTTTTTCCATTTAAAGTATTTTTAAGTCTGTACTGAAGGTGCAGATTTTATTTGTATTTCATGCTGCTCAACCATCTGGTCTTTCACTAGAGGACAAAGAGTGTTTTTGTTTATCTTGTAGGAATCTAAACAGTACTAAACTCTATCTCTGCCAAAACCAACAAGGTCTCTCAAACATTCCCAAACATGAGTATGTCCTTGAAATACGTGCCTGTGAGTACCCACTTTACAATTATGCTAAGTGATTAAACCATGTGTGGAATCTGGATTTTAAAAGTGCCTCTTCAATCAAAAGACAGATCTTGGTAGTTTTAATAGTAACCCAAGAAATACTTGTCAGCTCTTGCAGCTGTTTGAACTTGAAATACTTTCATGGCTAAGGAAAACAGTTTTTTCCACTGATGCATTCTCAGGCTAATTTGAAGCCAGTTCTATGTGGGCTCGATTTGATATTAAGGCATGTTTTAAAGTTTTAGCAGCAGTATAATCCCCAGGAAGGCTACAAGGCTACTGCACAACCTGTACTTGGCACTATCTCACGGTGTTGAGTCCTATTACGTTTCCTTTGTGGGATCTGCCACCATTGGGCCAAGTTAAAAATGTGAAGGTGCAGTCCATTTAACTTCAAAAGAATACTAATATTCATGAGGAAAAATGTAATCAGCTTTGACAAACTCCAATCAAGCAAGCTGTAATTAAAAGGCATCTCTCCAGATCTGATAAATTATATCAACATCTATTACCTTCTTTATCTTACTTCCCTTCCTCCTCAACAAGTAGATTATATTCTTTACTTTCTTGCACAATAGAGTAACAACCTGTACGAGTACAGTTGTCTTCACCATAGAATTAACATCTGCAGAATCAAATAATATCAACTAAAAAGTGCAAGGTCTAGAAAGATAAAGGTATTTCTATCATGTCTTTGATTGAAAGGAGTTCAAACATAATAGAGCTGGCAAATTCAAGCCAACACTGCATAATACATTGTTAATATGTGAACGTCACTCAAATTCCCATCCATTACAAATTTATGTTTCTGAGAGGAGCTCCTGAAATTGTTACTAAGGTATTACTCATATAACTCTTACAGATAATAGAGAGAAAACTAAGGCATCTGGGAATGTCTTTTACTGAAATTAAGCAACCATTCTTTAATTTCTGAATGCCTGCAATGAACTATTATGAACAATTGTTATTTACTAGTGCAGTGAGCAGGTCATTTTCACTGATCGACATTCAAGCATTTGGTACATGACTTGTCTATTATTTGAAAAACAGAAGAGTGTTAATTTGTGCAGTAAGTTTGATTCAGCTTGACTCAATCATGCTGCATTTCAGGAGGTAAAATAATTATTCTCCCATTCTAGTTCTACTCTGGAATATAAATAAAACAAAATAGTCCTTCTAACTTCTTCAGTCCATCATAAAGTGTCCACATGAAGTTAGAAAACAATAAGATTTGTATCTGGTCTATATGTGCTTTGTGCACCCCCAGCATGAGTGCTTCAAAGCAACTCATCTAGGTGTGCCTGTCTTGGTCCTGAGCCAGTCAGGCTGTGGGATTTGGCTGCTCAAACCTGACAGTTGTCAGTTCTGAGGAGCTCTGAAGAACTTACACGTTTAGGTTCCCCCTTTGTGCAATTCACCAGCTCACAGCCCTCTGCAGGGGATCCAGCCAAGCTGCTCGCGAGATGTTTCACCACACAAGTTCATGTGCTGCTTAATTTGGCCTCAGATAAGTTCACCTGATCTTTTTACCACCAAGGAAGACATCAAACATGGCAAACTTCCTTGCCTGCAGCTGGCAGTCCAGAGTGCCCCCCCTGACCCCACACCTCTCCCCATCCCCACGGCAGCACTCCCCTCAAAACACACTTTGCCACTCATTTGCACCAGGAAAATAACCAGAGTACCAGCACAGCCTCGACAGAAGCACCTTTTTGGCTAAGCAGGCCATTCCTATTTTGCAATAAGTTGTCACACAAAGCTTTCCTTCTGCAAATGTTGGGATGTTCACAAAAGCTGTCTAGTGCAGTTCAAAGTAGGAAAGTTTGACTTCAAGTGTAGTTTTGGCTCTGCTGAAACAAAAGAAAGCACAGCTCAGCATCATGTATTTAATAAGCTTTTCTTGCCACAAGAGCAAACAAATGTCAGCTGATCTGAAGATAAACTTTAGCATCTGTGTGGGTTTTTTTAGCAGGATGATTAATCTTAATTAATATAGAAATAATAAGTTATTCAGAGTTGATTGGTTTTGTTCTTGGACAGTGCACAGGAACTCAGACTTGTTAATAAGAGATATCTTGAAAGAAGTCAAGCAAAAACTTCCTAATTTTCAACTGTTTGACAGCTTATATAATTGTGGTTTTAATTAGCCCCAAACAAATAACGACTTGATTCTTTCTGTATTTGAAAAAGAAACTTTCAGTAAAATAGGAAAAAAAAAAAAGGAAAGAAAAATAATACAATCACCACCAATGGTTATAAACAACTATATTGTCAAGCAAGTTTCTCAAGTTCTCTAAAGTGAATTTGTTGTTTCCTCCAGGAAATGATGGATTAGCTGTCCTGTCTCATTTACAAATGCATGAATCACTTCCTTCTCTGTACATAATATGGCTATTTTAGGTGCAACTGCTAAGGTGTTTACACTCTTGAGTGTCCTAGGATGTCTGCTGGGCTTCTGCTTGTTGGGACGAGCTTCATGTAGACACATAAAGTATCAAACCACATCAGGTTGGCCAAAAGAATTTCATCCGATTTCTTTTTAAGTCTACTATCCCTTTACATGTACTAATTTTTAAATTAGTTTAGCAAATTTCACATTTAATGTCTCCTTGTAGTTTTTATCATTCATAATGCTACTCACCTTCCCTGATAGCCTGCAGGGATTTGTAAAGAAAAATACAAGCTGGATGATTGACCTGGATATATTTTCAATAGCAACAATTTTTATTCAATGGATAGGCTTAATATTATAAATTTTATATGACTGTGGGCAAATTTTAAGAAAAACAACACTGACAAACCTGAGCATTGTCATGGTAAGATTTAGCTGGGGTTACAGCTGCTCCCTATGTCAACAGAAGCACAGAGTGACTCTGTCACTTCTCTTCCAAAGCAAAGAAGTTCAAGACACTAAAAACTCACAAGTGTTGGGTATGATTGAACTTTTTCCTGTTTTTATGGTAGGAGGTGTTTATAAAAAACAGAAAACAAACCGTGCACACACAAGAAAACAAAAAACACAAGCTGGCAACAAAAATACTACACAGGCACTTCAGTCCTTAAATTCTGCTGTCACCTAAAATCTTCAGTCATTAGGGGAAAAAAATCCAAAATCCTCCCTTAGAGGGTAATGGTAAATCTGTAGTAGCAGTAGGAGAGCAGGCACAGGGGTACAGTTTCTGGCTCTCTCCCTGACACTGCAGCGTCTCAGGACCCTCCTGGCAGCTCATAACTCAGCTGTGCCTTGCAACAGGGCAATTTATACATTAAAGCAGGACACTGAAAAAGCACAAAGCAGTGAGCAGAGCCCCAACACAAACAAGAGAGGGTTTATTTAGGATATTTGCTTCTCTTTACCCAAAGTGAAAACAAAAATATTTCTATCACAGGCTACTCTGATGAGCAGCCATTAAAGCATAAAATTCGTGGCTGCAGGTGAAGCAAACCCTAGACTTACCCAAAGAATTGTCCCTTGAAAATAACATAGCCAGCCCAAGCTGAGGCAGTCTGCTGGATTGGCTGGAGATGGGAAGCTGTGTTACACAAACTCAGGCCATGTTTGTGTGTGAACTGAGCTGATTGTGGTGCAGGAAGTAACCTCCAAGTATTATTTCTACCAAATTTCAAAGAACTTTCCTCTCACTTCCTACTAGTCAAAAACTGATTCCCTCACCCAAGTCTTCTCATTTGTATTATCCTTACAATTCTACGAAACCAGCTAAAACCAATTCATTTATAATATTTTTTTCATTTTCAATTTAAGCTAATACTTGCCCTGTTTCTTTGTAATATTCCCCAATTTCTATTAAATACATAAAACCGTAGTACAATTTTTGTCCTTATGAAATACTGACATTTACTGTATTTACTGACTTAGTCCAAAGTTTACTGACATAACACACATTTCTTTGTCTGAGGCTTTTACTTCAGAATTGCAGAATAAAGTACAGTCAGCAATTATACCTACTCAGCTCTGAGAGAAAAAAGGGAGAATGTGGCCCTTGTTCCTACATTTAAAATATTTATATTGGCCATTTAAATATTTATATATTTGTCACTTTAAAATATTTATATAACTATCTATTCAGCACTTCATATATTGGCAAGTGAACTTATATAATGCAAATAAATTATGTATTAAATATTTACTATACGTTAATATTTTATGAAATTTACTGTTCACACAGTAGGAACAAAACTGGCAAGGGATGAGGAACTCTAGAGATTACTTTTGCACTTTCAGCACAAAAAGACAAGGATCCCTTACTTCTGCACTGCTTTTAACAGAGTTTATAGGTTTGCTAAGAGAGTACCTCTGTTTAGAGATTATGTAATTCAACATCCTGGGATAATTTATCCTTGGGCAAAGTTCTGCAAAGGTTTGTGAAATTAGTCACAAATAAAGTTGATCTTGCAATTTATAACTTAGGAGATCAAAGAAGGAATTGAAAAAGGTTGGATATTTTGAAATATTTATGATCAAAACTTCTAAAACAGCTTTTGACTCCTGTGCCCTCAGTATGGGTTTCTAACAGTGTATTCAAAGAGCAAAGCAAAATATTTCCTTTATCCTGCATTTAGACATGAACAGATCTTCTCAACACCACAAAACCTGATACTCCATGTAGCAGACTTAAAAAAGCAAACAAACAACCTCTTCCCTATAGCCCTGAAAGGTTTAACATTTTCTCACCCCATGACTGAACTCCAGTTTTAACCATCAGGTCACAACTTGTACCTGTGCCAAATTCAAAACAGTCACAGTCTATCTTCTAAAAAATGTGGTGTGAATTAGGAAAGACATTAAACCAAAGCAACAATCCCAAAGAACTGTTCTCTGTGCTCTGGAACACCCAGGGACAGCTCCCAGACAACCATGAAAGCATTCTGGCATAGTCAGTGTCCAAATCAGACTCTCCCAGCAAAAAACATAAGAAATTAATGTTAAAAGGATATTGCAGTACCAATACATTCCTCATTTACATTTTTATGACAAGCTGATAAATTTGCAGTATATTAATACCAAAGGGCTTATATGAGTAGAAGAGTCCTTATGGCTTTGAAATTTCCTCAGAGCTTTTTAATTCTGATTAACAGTCATAATAAACTCTAAGTATACTCACAACCTTCAAGCATTAAACTTTATTAATCTACATAACATGCCAATTAAGTTAATATACTTCAATTCTGTCTAGTTCTGAAAGATGTTTTAATTTTACTGACAAATACAAAAGCAAACCAACAAGCAAATCTCCTTGCTCAGTTTTTGAGCAATTGACCTTATTTTGCTGCATTCTAACAAGTTAACTTCCCAGAGGGAAGCACATATTTCAGGAACTAGGAATTGGTCTGCTGCTAGCAACCAGCAAGATTCCTGTCCTTGCACCAATTATTTGGGAGAGGCACAGGGGTCAGATTTGCTCCAAAGGTAGGAATTGTTCCCTTACCCAGGTGAAGCTCCTGCCACATCCCAGGCTCCATCAGCCCCATCTCCTCTGCCCCCCTATGTTTTCTGGAGCACTGCACCACAGCACTGCCTCGTGCTGCTCTTGGGGGTCACTGTGACCCGTGGCCTCCTTCGGCCCCGTTCTTAAGGACATTTCCCTGTCGGGGCACCCGGGAGCCGCTGGCGCTCCCGTTCGTGCCTCCCGAGCTGGGGCTGGGGCCCCCCACGCTCAGCCACACCAGGTTTCCTTATGGGCTCAGCCCCTGGCTTCCCACTGCAGAGTCTCAGTCGTCCAGATCCTTAACATAAATGAATCTCTGTGCAAGAACTAAATAATAAAATAACAGCTCAAACTGGTACCTCCAAGTAGGGACTCCAAAAAAGGGGCCCCTGGGCTTTTATCTGCTCACAGTCTAAGGGAGGGAAAGTCTGGAGCTCATTGTCATCTTACTAAGGAGTGTCAAGAGCAGTCTCTGCCATGAGAGAGCTGACCTCAACGGCCCTTGTTTAAATTCAAATAAGGAGCTAACAGGACATCCAGAGCTCTCAGACTTACAGAATCATTAATTTTGATATATGGCTGTTATTATACCTGTCTGTATTTAATTGTTTTCTCCTCCAGTTACCTATGAGCCAATTAGGAAATGCTTCCTTCTTATTCCTTTCACATGAATGGCATCATTCTGATTACAGCATTGTCAACAAGGAATAAAAAAAGCTTCTTCTAAAACTGTGTAAATTTAAGTTAACCATCCTTCCTGCTGCAACTGCCTCTACAGAAAGAATTCAAAAATTCTAACTATTCAGAAATGGACTCCTCTCCTCTCAGGTGAGGTGGCACGTTGTTTCACAGGTGAGTATTTCCTTTGGTTGTGTGCAAGTGTGCCAGCCTAACATTTTCAAACATTTTAGGAAGTACTGCTCTGGCCAGGAGCACTTGTGTGATGGCCAAGGCACTTTTGAAGCAGATCTTCCAGATAAAATAATGTTTCACATTAATGCCCCCCAACAAATTTTTCAAGCAGTTCTTTCACTGCAAAATAAGTCACATTTTGAATATATTTTCTTTGCATGGAGTACATTATTCATTAATCAATAGATTGTGTGGAGGGCTTGATACAGAAGTGAAGTATTAGTTTCACCCATCCATTTGAACATATGTGTATTTTATACAGCCATGCATGCAGTAAAGCACTGCACATTAATTTAGCTATGTCCTCAACCATGATAAATCAAAGCAAGGGTAATGCCATGTCCCTGATCCCCCACTCACACAGTGACAATTTTCAGGTGATGAGATAATTGTCTAGGGCTCCCATGGAAAAAACAGCAGATTACAATGCATTTTAAAGTTCATTTAAAAATCTCATTTCAGCATAGTTTGGAAAGATTAATTTGTAGTAAAACACACTGATAGTCCCTAGCCATCTGTGTCAGACTTGAAGATTCCAATCTCAAATAGCCCTATGTACTAAAACTAATTTTCCTTCTCCCCATCCCCAGAAGAAAACACAATCTCAATGCTGAACATGAGTTACCAACAAAGGGCCATGCTGCTATATGAGCAATGGCAGTGCAATGAGATCTGTATAACAGCAACAAAAGTCAGAAGCTTAACCTCAGTACTTAATAAATTATGTTTAAATGCTGTTTTACAAAGGTAAACAAATACATACCAACTGTAGTGAACTCTGGATTGAGAGAGTTAAGGTACACAACTACTGTGGATAAACTGGCACTCAAGAGTTGCTTCAGTAATCTGCTTAGACACTGGCTTGGGAATAAATGCTGAGACATGAACAAAAGACATCTTCATCTCCACAGAGTCAGAAAAAAACTTTGCAGAAGTGAGGGGAGAGTTATACTTGCTGACATCCCTCATTTTTCTCTGTTTTCTCAACTTCCCTTTTGCACTTGGCAGAGTCATTAAACAGCATTTTTCAGTGAATCATTCACATGGATATTTCAAAGTCTGTGAAAGAGCAGCACTTTTATATAAGACTCAAGACTTAGGCAGGGCAGCTACAGACATGGTCCAGGCAGAAGTCCTGAAAAGCTGCCAGACTGCATGCTCAGGATGGCAGCCAGTGGAGAGAGATATATAATCAATCATAAAAGCCCTTTCTTTGACAATTTAGAACACAAAGGAATAGCTCCAGAGGTGTGCGAGGGCACCAGACACCCAAGAGCAGCAGATCAGCCTGCTTCCCATGGCCTACTTCACCTGTGCCCGGCCTCCCAGGAGGCACAGAAAGAAAATCTTTCCAAAAAACAGTATATATATCACCAAGGAAATACAGAGGGAGGGGGAAGGAACCACAGTTAAACTCTGCTCATCCTGCTTAATGGGAAACTGGTACATGACCCCATGTCAATACGAAATACCACTAAACTTCTTATTCAAAGTGATTTTCTGAATACCATCGATGTGTCAGTCATTGCATACATCTCTGACACATCCTTTTTAGTCTCACACTGACATAACCCCATCATCTGACTCCTTTGTGTGAAATGGAGACAATTCAGTAACTCTGAGCACACAAATAAATCAGGCTGCACTAGAACCCCCACCCAACAGCTCACCTCTAGTTTTTACCTCTTAACACAGTCATGGGGTTTGTCTTGAAAAGATATTTTTGAGGCAAGGTTTGCTTGCTCTGGAAAAGAAAAGCTTTAAATACTATAAAAAATCTCCTTACTTACTTTCTATGAAAGATTAAGTACTTGTGTTTGCATCACAAGGACTTGCCTGCCTATATTGATCCATGCAAACTGCGCAATTAGTCACAACCAACTCAAAGATCAGAGATGTCATTTAGTTTTATTCATGGAATGGCCCTGATATAAACAAGGCCAATTCTTCCTACTAGTATTGCTGACTTATTTGAAGTGGAAAGACTAAAAAGAATGTCAGACTTTTGCTCTTCACTTTCAAAAAACAAAGCAAACAGAAAAAACCCCAAACAACCAACAGAGAAAAAGCCACTTAACAATTCACAGATATGCCTAAATTTTTTTTCTTACTCAACCCTTTAAACCCTTAAAAAAACATAAACAGTGTACTCCCAAACCTAGACACTGATCCTAGGCACAAGAGAGTGGGGGGGTGAGTTTGCTTTGACAGGGAAAAGGGCCAAGGTCCATCTCCACTACCCTGTGTCCCGGAGTGGGCTGCCGTCTCCAAAATATGGGAACGGAGCAAGAATCTTTGACTGATACATTAATCTCAAGCTGCTTATAAAGTGACTCGGTTCAGGTTAATGGAAAGCAAGATTATATCATATAAACCAAAATATTTTACAGGGTAGGTGTATGAAACCAATGAGTCACTTAGCTTTTACAGTCAACCTAGTCATAGCAGCAGATGACCTTGTGCTTTCCACATCCCAAGGATCAAAAGTGTCCACTTCTTAATGTTTTTCTTCTTTAGTCTCCTAGCTCAGCCCTGCCATCCTTGATTTTTACACTTTGGTTTGCCAGTTACAGCAGGGCGATTACGAGTGATGTACGTGTCCAAGATCAATATGCCTGTAAGCAGATGGAATTCATATTGATCTCCACTCATGCAGCACCTATGCCTTACTTTCTATAATCCTTCCTCTATAAACAGAGCTGCCCCTGCATGCTGGATTTTTTCCTTATTTGCTGCTCCAGTATTGCTCTTTCCTACTTCTACATCCCATTCTCAGACTGCTCCTAGACCAGTTTCCAATCTTTGCTTCTTTGCTTTAAAAACTCAAAACTCATGGCAGCAACAACTGGGTCTGGTGTTTCATGGCAGCAAAACAGAGTTTTACAATTGTCCAAAAGATCCAATCTGATTAATTAGACCTCCCTAATTAGTCCTAAGAGCAAGGACGAAGTGCAACTTTATTTCCACTGCCTCTCTTCAGACTATGTTTCACAGCTACACAGGGAGGGCACAAAGCAGTGGTAAAGAGTTCTGACCAGAGAGTGTCTGATGCAGTGCTTCAAGAATTATTTGCACATGGAACCATCGCAGCATTTCCAATAAAATGTTCTATTTTCTGATTATTTTGTGTTTGTGTCCTATTGCAGGCATTCATTACAGATGGACACACACACTGCTTCAAGAACACACAACCCACAAATATGGGCTGTTTGTCTCACAAAGAGCAGTATCCTACCCGGAGAGTCCATGAGGACTTCAAAACTCAAAAGGAAAATAAAAATTTAAAATCACACTTTGAAGCAAACCTTTCCAACCCAGCAGTCAGGTTGCCATTCTGAATACCTGGCACACCCCAAAATCCCCAGGTTGTCCATGATACACAGTAGGAACTTAAAACCTGAACATCCAGTATCCCAACTCCATGAGCCCCAGCTGCTGGGTGTTTTTGCTGCTGTTTCTGTGCTCCCCATCAATATTGCAATGTAAAATAAACAAAACACAAAGAAAATGCTCTCTGACTATGAATGGCTCCAGTGTCATTCTGCTGTTGAACAGGAAAACTTCTCAGAGCTCATATTCCATAGGATGAGAAAGTCATTTTCCCACCCACAAAATCTGATGCTATGATGTATTATAATACTTAATCACTATTTTTGGCTAAGCCAAATGTGATGAATACTGAAACAAGTGTATTACCTTATTTGTTTCATCTTGCTTGCAGAAAGGTTTATAAAAATTCATGCCAGGACAAGGATTTAGTGTTCTTCCTATGAACATCTGCAATCACATCCCCTGCAAGAGCTGACACATCTCCTTACATTGATAGCTTTGCTTCCAATCATTCTGATTTTCACAGTCTTTCAGCAGCTTGTAAACCTTACCCATGACAAGGGGGTTTTGCATCAGATGAAGGATTTCAGTCCAAATTAATGAATGTCTACCCATTCATTTACAGTATAAAGACACTTTCAGAGTTTCCTCTTCTTACAGAAATATTAACTCTTCGCCATCTTGGAGGTACTTTTCTCCCTGCAAATTACTCAGTTTAAAATCTATGCATGCAAACAACAGAAAACAAAATAATACATATCTTAAAACATCTAGATGGAAAACAAAAGACTCTTAAAGATTATGAACTGTGTTAAATCATGCAGGTTCTGCCACCAGTCTGGGAGTAGCTCAAAGCATTACTCTGACTCAGAAATGCCATGAAGAAGGAATGGTTCAATGTAAGAAATAAAACTAAAATTATACTTCTAGTCTTGCAACAGCCCAGAATTTATACTTTTTAAAGTCAATGCCTACTGCTGAATTATATTTATCCTGAAAACATTAAAGAGAACTTCAAGAATAAATAATATTTAAGGAAAAAACAAACAAACAAAAAATCCTACACCAAACTTCTCCAGAGATATTTAAAAGTACCAATTTTTTTCTTTTGCATAAAGCCAGAGGATTGTTCTCCTAAACAGACCTCTCCATTGCCACAGGACCAGCAGCACTGAGCCACAGGATGCAGAGGTGTCTTCCCTCATTGAAACACATGACAGAAATGCACCACCTCACCAAGACACACAGAAAGAGCAGGGCCAGGCAAGCAACAAGGCAGAGACACCTGGCAGAGACTGCAGCCTCAGGCCTGACAGCATCTCTGCCTCACACAACACCAACGAGACAGAAACTGGGAGCTATTAATTCCTTATTTTAAAATATCTAATTTTGACAATCCAAAGGTAGCACTTCAATTTTCAGCAAGTACATTACTCTCTTCTCGGAGTAAAAGTCTAAATATAAAAGAAATCTGTTGTGTGGTATAATAGAGGTGGATCTACTTCCTCAGTAGAACTGCAACCACTTCAAAAATATGGAACGTTTGCATATGAGTATTTTCAATGGAAATTAAGCACCTTTTGAGTGTCTACATATAGCACAGCAGTACAAATTAACTCATACCACTGTTCATGTGAATTTGTGAAAATGAGAAAGATTTAACAGAACAATCTGTGAAAAAGAAGTCCAGGAAGATTCCTGTAAAATTTAAGATAATTATTGGCATAAATTATAATTCTACTCCTTTTTAAGGAGTGCAAAAGAATATATTCCTTTTTCAATAATTGTGCACACATCAGCTCCCTCCACTGACTGAAATATGAAGAGGTGGCACTGCTGACCTCAGACTTCAGTCACAGACTGACTTGACTGCACTACAGCAGCTAAAGAACACACACACATAGCTGAAATAGCCTTTGGAAAAACATTTTAGCATATGGAGTTTGTCTGGCATGGGCTTGGCAGAAGGTGCCCGTGGCAGCAGCACAGATTGCTCTGGATAACCTTCTGAGTAGCAGCTCCAACACTGGTGTAAACTGGACAGTGGGAATGCCACCAACTGCCCCAAAGATGTGGCGAGAAGTGGCCTTTTCTTCTCTACTTCATTTCATCAAAAGAGGAAAAGGGGTGAAGCAAAAGCAGGTTGAGGTGTCTGTAGGTGAAATAGAGTTAATCAGCAGATCTGTGGCTCTCACAGGCCTCTTAATCTGCTTTCCCACTTCTCCTCCAACCCCAGAGGGGTTTCACTGATGCTCTTGGAGCCGTGCCCACCTGTGATGACAGACAGGGAAGGCACGGGGGCTGCACCGGGAGAGCCACACAGCAGAAACGCTGCCAAAGGAAGGGAACTAACAGGTAAGAGATTGTTTATTTAGATATGTATTTGAGGAGGAGCCAGGAGGGTGCTGAAAACAGTTGCAGAATCAGAAAGCATTTAGAAGCAGGAAACAGGCTTCAGTGTCCTCCCAATGAGTTAGCTCAGGGGAAGCACAGAAGACATTTCTTCCCTCACATAGAATGGCAACTCCGGTCTCCGTGCAATGTCTCACAGCTGTGGGCCAATTTATTGCTACTTTTTAAATGTCATACTGTCTCCCCCAGCACTTCAGGCCACAACCCCACCCATCAGAGGTACAGGGGTACTCAGGGCAGGCTCGGTCAGGCTGCACTGCTCCCCCTGCCTCACGCACAGGGACCCGAACTCACCGTGCGGGCAGTGGGGCACACGGGGGAACAGAGAGGGGCTCCACAAAGAAGCATCTATAGGCTCCAGGCTGTGCAGGGGGCAGGAGGCAGCTCTCCTGTGTCAGGCACCCCCTGGGAGCACCGCTCTGAACCACACACCTGCTCGGTGTCTCAGCAGCAGTAACAGGAGCACGTGAGAGAAGAAGGACACACTACAGGGTTTGTTGTTGTTGCTGTTGTTTAAGATCAACTTATGTCATTAGGGAGAGAAGTACAGAAGCTCCTTGCTGTACTCACCTCACCTGAGGAGAGGAGTGCCCCATACCTTCCTCACAGAGCCCCTCTGACCCCCCTGCATGCTCCAAGGGCTGAGCCCACACATGAAGCAGTTCCCAGGAACAGCTTCTCCTCTCTCCTTTCTCCCTCAGCCTGGCCCAGGGAAAGCCAAAGTCCCCACACATCTCCAGCCCCATCCCCACCTTCACCTGGAACGTTCACACTGGGCTGAAGCCCTTGGGACATCCCAGATTTGAAGGAGCATGAGCGTGACCTCGCAGACCTGTGGTGACACCAACAGCAGACACCTTACAGCCCTGGTCATGGGCACAGGTGTTTGAAAGTTCGGGGTTTTGTAGCAGTCCCATCAGATTCCAAGGACAACATAAGTGAGTAGTGGAAAAATAAAAGCAAAAATGTATCAAAATCTTCTGAGATTCAAACACATTCCCTGCAGGAATCCTCAGTTGAGCGACCTGCACTGCCCAGGGTGTGGGGCTGAGGTAGCTTGCCCAGTGATGGAGGAGTTCAGGAACAAAATTAACAAAGCCCCAAAGCCTTAAAGCACAGAGACAGTGCTCAGCATAAAGCCTCAGATATACACTGTTATAGCAACAAAATGCATTTGTTACATAAAATCATTTTTCCTTCTCTTTAAACAGAACAGGGGAAGGAAGGATTAAAATATAATTCAAATGGCTTAAAACATAGCTCATACTTCCAGTGCTCATTACGGGAATTATACATTTCATGTCTCACTGTGGAGTACGATAGATGGAATTTTTTCCTACTTCCTGCAAAACAACATTTGCTTATTCAACTGCCTTTTAGCAATGGGTATAATCATAATCCCAAGTGACATATGCAGTGAAAGCAACTGACTGCTCACCCTCTCTCCAGCACTTTATTTCTAGGCATGCTGTGTTTAATTAGCTCCACAGTAGTCAGAGGAGCAAACAGGTCACCTCTGTGTCAAATCTCCCAATCCTCCCTCTCACCACTCCCACTGCCTTCATTTATTTGGCTGTTTTGCATACTACAAGTAAGGTCATTAGTGCCAGAGAGCTTTTTTTCCCTCTGTGTGTGTGTGTGTTTGTTGTGTTATATTCCTGAATAACTGCACTTTGAAAGAGAGTGAATTCCAGCATACAGAACCTTTATGGAGGGAACATAGCACACAAATTCTATATTCAAGCTGATGTCACCAGAATCTTTTGAACAGATGATGGCATAAATGTTCCAAAACACTGAGGGCTAGGAACTGGTAGGAGATTTACCTTTGTCCGGAATCCAAAATTTGTGGTTACCCAAAGTCTTCTATTTTACCAGCTCATCTTTTTTTTTTTTTTCCCCTTCTGCAGATCATCTTTGTCACATCCTGTGCTCTGACCATGGACTCACATTTCAGCAGTGCCAGAGACTGCACCAAAATCTATAGACGTTCAAGTAGACCTGCCACAGATGTTGAGTCACAGGGAAGCACATACAGAGGCAATTATGTGCAGAATACTGTTCTTTGATACTTTGCCTGAAACAGAACAAGCAGGCAGGCAGAGCACAGGGAGGGGATTTAGAGACTTAGGCTGTGCATAAACCACAGAGCTGATGACTTCTGGGGGAAGCAATCTGTAATCACTGCCACTGGGGAAAGGCCCAAGTGGCTCCAGTCCAGTCTGGAATATAACCAGGGTCGTGCATCCTTGCCTGTGCTACTACTGCCCAATTTTCCAATTTAGATAGCAATCCTTTTGGCAATCCTCCTGTACAGTGGGAATTCACCTGCAAAGCTCTTGCTGTTTTGGAATCAGCTGGTACTCTTGAAAGAAAAGCAATGTTTTTTAACGCTTGTAAGTCACCAATGTCTTTTTCAATTTCAGTATTCTTTGATCATCTTACAGACCATGATAGGCAGATCCCACATGTTACAGTTTCACGTCTGTAATTTCACTACTAATATTTTACATAGAAGGCAAGATGGTTAAGTATTTATAAAAACAGCTGAGAAAGGGATGCAAATATTTCCTCTTTTTACAAATTTTTTAAAATGGGTTTTGAGGTTTGACAATCTTGGAAATAAATAACCAACCTCAGCTGGTGGTACAGACAGATCTCCACGGATCTCAAGGCAGCCCCACTACCTTATGGAAGCTGACTGCAGGCCTCAGCTATCTGTTTACCTACTGAACTCTGCCCAGGCCACAGCAAACACAAACTGCTCCTGCAGGGCCTAATATGCCTCATTTAGTGGCTTACATCTGAAACCTTTTCACAAAGTCTAAGGGGAAGATCCTTCCCAGATGATGCTATGACCATTTTAGATACTGTTCAGCAAACCGTCTCCTGGAGAATTTCCTGGATGTGGTTTTGGGGTTTTGGGGTTTTGGGGTTTTGTGTTCCTATCAAGAAAGGTCAGTCCTCCTGCACAGGGTTAACTTATCATTTGATTCATTGTTTCCCCTCTCCTTGAAGCTGTGTTTGTTCTACTGTCATAAAACTCACTCACACCTGAGTTTTTCACCATTAGATAAAATAGCAGAGATTGGTCTCCATGTTGTGGCAATAAGAAGCATGCTGTTTCTCCCTGTGAAGGCTGAATGTCAGAGCATGGCTGGTGGGCTCCTTGCCTGGGCAAGACCCAATGCATGGCACAGCTGCTCATGGGGCTGCTGCTGAACCTGCCCAGGTACCCCAGGGCTCTGGCCTCTCCCAACACCCTGGCATTTATATTTAACATAAATTATGAAATCAGGAACCCAGGTCCTCCTCTATAATTCAAGATTCAAGGCAAGTAGAAGGTTTTAAAAGAGTTTAAGTCAGATAATGAACTTCCTGTGCAATCCTATAAAAGAATACACAATGATGCCTTTGAAACATCCTTTTTAGTGGGGTTTTTTTTCACATCCTTCCAGTTCACACAGGCTGATGCAATATGCACATTTAATGTAGTGGCAAGTAGCAGGAAATTTCCCTTTATGATGATACACAATAGGTGCAAATCACTCCAGTACAGGCTCAAACAGCCTTGATGCAGGGAAAACTCTAGAAAATTACTCTTTTTGCTCTGGTGGTCCCTGCTTTCTTAAGCAAAAGGAGAGTCATTGCACACAATCATCATACTAAGCTACACCAGGAAAGAGAATTTGAAATACCAACTCTTTGAGTGTTTCAACGCTAACCAACAAGAATTACAAGATTCACACACAAGCCTTGGAAGTTTAATGGATTAGTCCAGGTGACATTGGGGCTGTAACTTTGGACTGCTGTTAATAGCCAAAGCATTTAATTTAAAATTGATGTCTATAGCGTAAGAAGACAGTCAATGCAATAAGGAAGTACCCATCTCAAAAAGGATCATCAAAACAGGAGGGTCAGAGAGGGCAAGAGACTCGAACAAAGAATTATTTCAAAAATTGTCAGCTGTTCTGCTTCATTCTTAGTTGAAAGTAATTGTAGCAGTGACTCCCAAGGAGGCAAAGGCCAAGCTCAATACATGCACATTCACAGGCACCTTGCCAAACTTTCTTAATGCCAGTGGTTGAAGTGGAGACATTTTTAAACATAAAATGCATATTGTTTACAGGCTTAGGGAGGTCAAACAGTTTCAGCAGTTGTTTAATGCTTCTGAGCTTCAGCTACAACCAGAAACATCACTCAGTATTTAAATCTTACTATTCCTAACATTTTAGAGATGCTGTTTTACATTATGTGTATTTAACCTTCCGCTCTGCAAATGTTTCACCACTTGGCAGGCCCATTAATAACAAGTATTAGAAATAAATAAATAAATTTATTCTACTTCTTCCTGTTTTGTTTAGAAAGAGTCCACCCAGAAACATGTTTTTTTCTTTAAGGAGTGAAATTAAAAATCAGGCATGAATTGTATTAACCTGAATAAGAACCTTTTCTTTCTTATTGTGGTGTGCTTGCATCTCAAGCTACAACTGTCATCAAAATCTGTGCAGTCATACTTCCCAAAGAGATAGACCAAAGCAGTAGATTTAAAATTAAACAAGATAAATTTATGTATTTACATTCAAGTCACTTCAGAGCTGAAGATTTATTTCAGAGAAGGAATAGGAACTGCAGAATTAGTTCTACAGTGCAAATTGTCCTTCCAGCCCAACTGAAATTACCGTTTTATGGAAATATTTTTTCCTGATTTTCAGGTACAGGGAAGTTTCGTACATGGGAGCAAAAGCTGAGCAATTGGCAGTCATTTGTCACTGTTGGCTGAGTTCAGAGGATGAACAGGATGCAGCAGCCAAATCATTAAAGCAGAACCCAGGATGCCAGCACTGTCCTCCTGGATGTTTCATAGCGATTTGCAAAGCACAGATACCTCTCACATCTACCACAATTCCCCAGGGTACTGTGGTGAAGTCTGGTCTAGAAAAAGACACGGCTAATTTGGCAGAGATTGCAAAAGCACTCAGGGGGCTCTCTCTGCCCTAACCCACATCAAGCTAGGTAAAGAAAATATCACGTAGGGGCTGCGTAGTGGGAAGAAAATAAGCATTTGTTTTGGTCGATAATTTGTACAAGGTTCAAATTACATCTAGTCAAGGTCTGGATGTCTCCTTCTCTTACATTCACATGAAATTATTTTATGTACTACACAACTTAACCTAGAAAAGCATTTCTCTCATAACCTAAAGCCCTGCCACTTGCCCCTGATTGTTCAAAACTGGTTTAAATTACATTTTAATGACCTGCCCATGATGTAGGAAAGGGCATAAGAGAAGTATTGACACGGTGAGCTGTTGTGTGACACTTAACTCACTTTAGGGCCCAGGAGCAGAAATGAATGGAGAAGAAGAAGGGAGCAGTGATCTGCCAGCACTCCTTCTCTGATAGGAAATGGGTTTTTGTACTGCATGCCTCCTGAGTGCCTCACTAAACAACCCCTGGGGCTGAGGCTGGGACTCTCAGCAGCGCTGAAATTTCAAGAGAACAGAGGGGCTTTTAATTATTTCACTGAACTATCTATTACAATCAAAGATGAAAGATAACAACAATTTCATAGGATCATCTCTTACAATCAGAGATGTTTCAAATATAGCTCCAGCCAAGATGCAGATCAGAGAGACATGATTTTATCTTCTTTACAGATCAGGTAATCAGAAACCACTGCGATCATGTAGCCTGACTTTCAAAACAAAAATTATCTCCTACTCATTCCCATACCAGTTGCATCTACCCAAAACTTCATACATTAAACAATAGTAATTTTCCAGTGAATTACTGACCTCAGCATATAAGGGTGGGATAGAACACTGGTCAAGAAAACTAAGATATTATATTCCAAAACATAATAATGAAAGCATCTGAGAGCTCTAAGCATGCATTACAGTGTCGTACTTTACTAAATGAAAAAGAGAGCATACTTTTAAAATATATGTTTCACTCTTTTAATTTTCTTTCTCTTTTAGGCTGACTTGTCTAAGCCCATTTGAACTGGAAAAAAAAAAAGATGAATAAAGCTTGATGAGGCAAGGATTCCTGCAGAGACAAGGTGATTATGAAAAAAGTCAAGTGAACAAAACCTAGAATCAAAAGAGATTAAAGTAATTCTTCAATTAAACTGTCCAAATCATATTAAGGCCTGATCCTACAACTTCTCACTCACAGTGGATTTCTGTGCTTTTGCACCACTTGCAGGCATGCAAAGGATGGCAGCTTGAGGCATTTAGAAGATTTCTTCTGTTATCCCCACGGTGGATATCTGGAAATGATAGGGGGAGAACCAGGAGCATCAGTATCACAGCTAAACATCTTTATGTATAGGATAAAACTTTAAAATTTTTGCATTTCAGTTGCATTTATTCATTAATACTTATATATATATATATATGTATATCAAAACAAATGGTGTTTCTTTCATTCTTTTTTGCAAGATACTATAAACAAGTAACTTTTGCCATGCACATGTTATAGCAGATGGTAAGTATTAACATCCCCACACTTCTCACAGTGACAGTAAGCAAAGTCATGTGCACGTCAAACTGTGGTTTACAGTAAATATGATGAAAAAGTCTGTACAACTAATCTTCCACCCCCTCTGAGCAATGGAAAATATTATCTTCCATCCATGTGCAGAATGCAGTGCATTTTCGTTCTGCATTGTTAAAATGAAGGTAAAAGAAGTGCAGTGAGCTCCTTCACATAGAACAAAAATTACCATTAAACAGAATAACACTATGTCTGAACTCAGGGCAACATCCCCAAATGTTCAAGTAGGTGCCCTGAAACTCACTGCTAAAGAAAACCAGAAATGCTAAGATTGACCATAAGTCCTGGAAACATATATTTTTAAAAAAATAGCCTGCTAATATGGCTTTTTAATATCAAGGGCTACTTGAGGCATTTGAATGATCTTTATATTTGGCATTTTATTAAGGCAAAAGCTCTTGGAGGGATAAAAGTGTTTTGAAGTGGGGTGTTATTTTCATTAAATATAGATCCAGCTAATAGGTCTAGACAAAACTTTTCTCCTATTCAAGATCAAATATTGCCACGGAGGTAAAAGCAGATGATAAACTCAGACTTTAATTCACAACCAAAACCATGGCCCAAACTGACCAACGTGGGTAACCATGATGAGGCTGCAATGACTTCTCACAGGTTCCAGGGGGTCTCTGTGCTCCTCCCATAAGTACACCACAGAACTTCACCAAAGGATTCTTGAATTAATGTGAAGATGATATTGTTCACTGCAATACAGTACCTTTTCCTTAAGAAGAAGATTAAATAGTCTAAAATTTAAGCAATTAAGAGGAATGGCTGCTTTCTCATATATAAGGTTTCACTACATCATAGTGGGAACCATCCTCCAGGTACCAAAAAGAATCTACCAGAAAATTTCACTGACACTCATGAATCTCCATAAGTGCAGTCTAATGTGGTTCAATGCACTTCTTTTCCCAAAAAACAAAAGGAAAGTTTGGTAGAAACAGCCTATGACAGTTAACAGTGCAGAAGACTGGTAACATTAAAGAGCTTTGTACTTTTATTGGCTCAAGGAACAAAAGATTCCCCTTAAGTTTCATGGGAGCTCTGGGTTATCAGTCCAAAGCTGAATTAAATGAGAAGTGACTGGGAGCTGTTACCATCTGTTGAGTGTGTGGTGGCTCATGCAATATGAGTTAATACATTTGAGCAGACAGATGGGCAGAAAAGTGCAGGCCTTAGTCATTCAGCACCCTTGTTAGCAATCTGAACAGAGAGATCAGGAACATGGACAGCAGAGGAGTAAGTTTCTTTCTTTTCCCCTGATAAAGTCCCCGCCATCATGTTTTTGGCCTTTTCCAAGGACATTTCTACAACTGCTTCCTCTGTTATATATTTTGTGTGGTTAAGAAAAGCTTTGTTCTTCCCAGGTGCTGCCAGTCTTGGTCTTTCTAAAATAAAATTTAGGAAAAAAAACCAAACCAAGCCACTTTTCTGTTCATGACTTCAGGTGTTAAAACCCACACATTTTTTTTTCATGGACTGAATGTCACAGCAGTTGAATAATGATGATGTGGAAAAACATTGCCATAAATCATATCAATTAAGATTTAACACTCTCTCTTTTCCCTCTTTCCTCCTGCCCAACACCGGGTTCCAGAACCTCCAATCAGTACTGACAAGGAAACTGTTGTTTAATGGACAACTGCACTGAAAATTAATATATTTCTTGTAAAGACTGCTTCATTGTAAGGAATATTATCTATCTTACTTCACGCTCAGAAAAATCCCTTTCCTGTGCTACTTCAGCTAAAGGAAATGAACTGTTTTAAGTGAGAAAAGAGGAAAAGAGAACAGAGCACTGCAGGGGGATTACAGAGATACCAGTGCAGGTCTGTAGTTAATCCCACTTCTGTGTTCTCCTTCCCTCTCTGTGCATCAGTTTCCCCTAGTCCACACCAGCCACCACCAATTTCCCAGAGCCAATGCCATATGTTTTGGATTTCCAAATATCTCTTGTCAGTTACTTGTATTTAATCATGCCTCAAATTTGACAGCAAGATTTTGGAGCAAGGGGGTTACCTTTTAAACTTCAAAACATTTACTATATTTTCAGAAGCATATATATATATATATGTAGTTTCACAAAAAATTCAACGTCAGAGAAATGTCAAGCTTGTGAAATCAGTCACCCAGCATTACAAAATGCCAACATAAAAACTTCACATATCTTTTATATACCCGTATTTTTTTTTATCAAGTCCAGCTTTCATGGATTCTGTGTCTGTACTTTAGGATCAGATAATTTGGTCTTTTCCTGAAATTCTTTTTCATTCCTTATAGTAAAAGTGTGTATAGCAGGTGTACCAAAACCCAAACATGATAAGAGTAATTGAAAGCTCCAGCACTATGCATAAAACAAGGACACAGCTTCCATAGTTGCTTACATAATTTTCACATGGAAATTTGCTCTGTATTTGTGACCAAAACAACTCTCAGTGCAGTGCAATCAGAAGAAAATGTGCCACATTATCAATGTACTAGACCTTTAAACTGGAATTATAGAACCCTTCAATGTATCTAAAATGAAACATTTATTTCATCGCAATTTTGAAATAACTTATCTTACTAAACGACCAGCATAAAACATATATTGTCTACCAGTTGAGCAAGGTAATACAAAATAATATGTAAGTTTTAAAAAGCAACAGAAGACCCTGGGAGAGTGGTTTTAAAGTATTGCTGAAGACTCCTGCTTTCTGGGAGGTGGGCAAGAGAAAGCAGAAGATGAGGATGAACTGTGGTGGAACAGGGCGCAGGGGGTGGCTGAACAGCTTCCAAAGGCACGGCTTTATGAGAACACTGAGGATCTCTGCACACCTTCAAGAAAGTGCAACATGAAATAGCACTCCTGCGGGTGACAGATGAATGAACTAATGTCCCATCATGGTGCTCAGAGCTCAGGAACTAACCATCTTTCATCTGAAATCTGAAACAAAAGCACAGGCTGGTTATGCTCTTTAATCTCAATTGTACTTGTCTCTAAAGGAAAGCTTTAGCCCATAAAGCTCAAGCCAGATCCCACTCTGAGTAATTATATTCTGCCTGCAGTAATTATGTTCCCTTTGCAGTTTCACATGGAATAATGTCCACCCACTCGCTGCACCGAACTATTTTATTGCTGTGCAGTTGCTGTGAGCAGCTGAAGATGTGGGAGAGGTAACCTGGGGCCGGGCAGAGCTGCTGTGTGAGCGTGGGGGGCAGGCAAACCCTGAGCCTGCTGAGTGCCCCAGAGCCTGCACCGGGGCAGGACTCTCTGCTGGAGGAAGGGTTACACTTCCTGAGCCCACAGGAGGTCTTCATTGCAGATAGTTCCACTTATCAATATCTCCTAAGTGCTGTGGGATCTTACAAAGAGAAAGACTCCCTGTGCAAAGTGCAATGAGGTCAGAAGCTCTCGTTAAATGCAGCAGCAGATTCCTGTGTTGCACTGAGCAGTAAGAGACACAGCACTAAATATACAGAAAGCTTGAAAACACACCTAAAGGGCAGTGCCTTCTCTACTCTTGATGTGGGCTTCCATTGTCATTAACGGTTTAGATCAGGAGCAATTGAAATCAATGAGTGTTTTTCCATGGACTTCAAAGCAACCTTAAGCTCTGTCATTCTACTTCATTAATTTAGTATAGTCTGAAACAGCCTCAGCTGAAGCATTGCATCAACATGAAATTCAGAAAGTGCATTAACCATAAACCCTAAAAGGATGTTACCATTCTGCTTCAGCAGAAATGGAGTCCAATGGAAGCTGACTGCCTGGACAGTGTCAGTGTGGGTTAACAGAACTGCGTGTGCAACAAACCACAGCTCTTGTTTTCCACAAAGGAAAAACAGCAGCTGTTCTTCTGCAGACATTTCCTGAGTAAGGAGGTTTTTAAATGTCATAAAGAAAAAGAAGAAATCTTTCACTCAGAAAATGGTCAGGTATGTGAAATAAGGACTCCCTAAGCATCACTTTGTAAAATGATGGCCTGTTGCAAAGTCACCCATGAGCCCCTTCCAGTGATTTTCTGAACAGCACTTGGACACAAATCACATAGGGGATCCACATTTTAAGGACAGCCTGAATGCCTCAGCTCCAGCTAACTCAGTAACTCTGTCCTCCTACTTTTCATGCTCCTCAGCAGCTTATGTCAATCTACTCACAGATTTCCACCTTGCTTTTACAACTCTAATTGTTACTTTCAGCCCTGTCTGCCTGACTACTAGCTACTCATAGGAAGTGCCCTTCACGATATTTCAAATATTTTGGTTTATCTTGAAATGTACTACAGAATTTCTCCTAAAATTATGCAGATAAATATATATAACAACCTTGAATTTGATATTTAACTGTGTAATTGATTTTCTACAATTAAAATTTTTTCCTTGTTTCTCATTCATTATGTCCAGTAAGCTATATCTGACCAATTATAATATCTTGTTTTGCTCCTGTTTTTTCAGTGCTTGCTGCAAGGCAAGGTGTTTTTTTTAAAATACTCGGTGTGTAATGAGCCTGACTGAATTCAGTGGGGCCCGAGTATTCAGACCCAACCCCACAGTTTAGCACCAGCTATGTCTAAGTATCCTTCATGTGTGTATTCAGAACATCAACAAAAGTTTTCATTAGCTTTTGTCCCAAGATATTTTTGCTGCTGATGAACAGAGGTCTGCATCTGTCTATTGTGTTGATGGGATCCAAGAATAAAGTCTAATTTTAGTAGTTCAAGATAACAAGACAGAAATCAGCCAAAGCTCAATAAGAAGCTGAGTAGTAGCTACAAGAAAGAAGAGGAGAATCACATTAATCAGATCTATTTATTATTTCAGCAGCTGTCTGCAATTTACCACCATGAATAATAATCACAAAATCTAAGCTGTCAAGATTTTTTATTAAATAGTACCTATCACAAGGTACTGAATATTATTCTACTAAACTTAATAGTCCTTATAAGACATTAAAAAGTCCCTCTATAGACACTGACCGTTCTGGCTACAGAGGAGCAGTGGAATTGAAAGATAATGCTTATGTAATTATAATACATTATATCAATACATAGATGAATTCATCTAGATAAACCATGCCCAATCTTCATAAGGAAGGGAAATTTTTGGTTTGGTTTGGTTTTCTGGGTTGTTTTTTTTTTCAGGGGCTACATCCTGATAAAACCCCAGCATCAGACCAAACTGGGAAATGAGAGACAAACCATGATAAAGTAGAGAGGGTATGATTTGACAAATTGTCTTCTTTCTGCAGGGAAAAGCATAACAAATTAACACAATCCCTGGTTTGGTCTGCTTTTCAAACTGATGTCTTTAACATGTAAACAAGCCATGGCAGAGGGAAAACACAGTATTTTTACTGTGAGAAAATGGACAGTAGTTTATTCGTCATCCCTTGTTTTTCTCCTTTTAAACTTTATCTAAATCACCAAGTGACTTCTTCCCTTTTTCCTATTTCTTGTATTCCTGCTTTTTCAAGGCTATTAATATTCACAGTAGTTGATCTGCTCTTCGGTCTTGCAGTGGGACTTCAGTAGTGGCTGCTGGGCCACGCTCCTGCTGCCCTTTTTTTAAACGGCACACTGCTCAAAATTCCCATGGTGACCTTCCACCGTAGTTAAGAGCCTGCATTAAACTGGTCCATTTGCCACTCTAAGTTTTCCATATGTCTTCAGCCAGCACTTCTTATAGATTCTTGTGATGTGCCAGCAGCAGGCAGGGAGGTGACCTGTTTCTCTCCTTCTTCAAGTGTTTTAAATGAAGCTTTTTGTCCACGGGCAGGGATGGTACTGGAGGTACAGGAGCCTCCTCATTTCCTGGCTCTGTTTCTCTGCAGGGTCTGTGGCCTGAGCCTCGAAGATGAGTCTTAGTGCCCATAAGCTGATGGACACTCATCAGCTAATAGAATTTGAAGACAGAATATACGTTTATTCCTGAAATACATAGTGAATATAATCTCCATATAAGCCTCTTACAGCTTTCAACGTCTGTTCTGTTGGCTGGCACTTCCCCCTATGCTGTATGTTTCCCCCATAAATCCCTGACTAGGTTATTAACGTAGAAGTGAAACTCATGTCTTTTAGTGCTGATTGTGTACTTTAAAAGAGTGCTTATGCAAAGGAATGTTTTTCTGTATTTCAAGACCACTTGTTTGCCAAGAGGATTTGGTGGTTTTCCCCTACCTGAAAACAGAAACCCATCCCTTTTCCTGACTGCAGTCATTTTTGCTACCGTCAAGTGTTTCCGAGAAAATCCTGACCTCACTCAGCACACAGAGAAAATTACATTGACTCCAGCATGGTCAGGGTTTAAAGCTTGCTCTCCAGATCATTTGTGATATAACTGTTTTGCAGGCAGTAACTGGATAAGCATCCGCATTGGATAAGCATTCACCACATTAGTTATGTTTGCAATCCATATTAATTCTTATAAAAGAGACATGATGCCAACACAAAATAACTTGTTTGTGAAAAAGGAGCAAAGAACACAATTCAGAAAATCCCCTTCTTAGCAGAAGACTTTTCTTTGCTGGTTACTTATGTTTAGGCACTGCTGCCAAGGCATACAGACCTTCTTATAGGGCATTTTTTGACTGATTCTTTAAATTCCCTAATGTCCAGAGAAGGGATTTTTAAAGCATCTATTTTGTAGTTGGTTTCTGCTTTGCCTTTCTTGACAGGTTGGACATTCCTTCCAGTGTCTTTTCTTTGTATTTCTACTTCTGAAAATGTTGGCATGTTACCAAATGTGTCTTTCCACAAAGCTGCACATTAAAGTACTTAACACAAATGTTATTTAAATTTATGAGAAAAAAAATATTATTTAATGTATTAAAGTCATAACAGTTTTTACGGACGGTTTCACTATGCGAAAGGTTTCCCAGCTGAATCATCTCCGGAAACCGAACAAGTAAGATGAAATAAACACCTTCAGTAACAGATTTTTGGTTGTGCCTTTTTCCCTTGGCCCTCTGGTTCAGACATTGGACTCCTGTGTTTCCCAGCATTTCAGCTGTTTCCCAGCTCTGGGAATGCCACGGCACGTGTACCTACAGGACTCAGAACACACTTGTGTCAGCCCAGCTGCAGCAGCAGCTGTTTGAAGAGATGTAAGATAATTTTAACAAAAGAAAAAAAGATGGCTCTAGTGTTTATTTACCCACAGGTTTACAGTAAGCAGCAACTGTGGCCCCAATCACAAAGTGCTGAACAAATCTGGCTTTGCTGGGACAGCTGAGGAGAGACGTGGAGGGCTGCTTTGAGCAGGGGGGTCCTGCCATACAGGTGGGGACAGGAGGCTGTCCCAGCTGTGCACTCCCCTTCCCACTGGGACAAACACAGGAACTGAGTAACAAACACAGAAAGGAGGAGACCCCTGCCTTTAGACACACTAGGTCAGGTTCCCAATATTTTTACTTCCATCTCTGTGGCATTGTCCATTTAAAACAGCAGGTATCTGAGCCTGTGCCCAATTTAGAAAGGATTGGGACCCTTTAAATGCAGCCCTGCTGCATGACTCAGCATAGCACAAAGCGACTCACATCTAAGCTGCCATTCCTGTCCACAGAGATACAGCAATCACCACCAGAGGAGGGTTTTATCCCTCACAGCATCTACAATTTATGCAGGAATTATATATAGGCTGTAGCAAGTATTTACAAAACTGGAGATGATAACAGTATGTTTAGGGTCACAAATCTAAGCTTTTCTTCACAGCTAGGGAGCTACAAAATAACCTCAAAAAAAAAAAAAAAGTGCATAAATGTGAACAGTCTATACTATAACCCCCAAACATTCAGATGCTGTAGCTTGGAGTACAACATCAAATATTACGAGAGTCATGATAAAAACACAAGACTTGGCAACGACGGAAGTGTGGCAGCCCCTTAAATGGTAGGATTTTATAATCAGGCATCTGGCATTCCCAAACACCCCACGCCCAGGGCCTGAACCCTTCCCCTGGTGGCCGCAGGGCCGGGCTGGGAGCCTGCAGGGACACACCACGTTACTCCAGCGGGATCACACCCAGGAAAGAGCTGGAATTAACTCGCCTGGACAGAGGCTGTGCCAGCACTGCCACTGCCCAGACTGGCCAGCATATGTCAAATCAAGGCAGAGCAGGTCACTGAGCCACACGGGCAGCTGCTCTGCATCCCCATCCTCGGTTTCACATGGACTAACAGCCCAGGATTACTACAGGGGCTGTTTGGAGGTATATACTCACTAAAGGGCAGCTCAAATAAAATTGTTTTAAACCTTTGGCTTCCTGGGTTGTGTGTTTGTCAAAAAGCATCGTCATTAGGTGATCTAAAAGCAAAACAAGATTCTACAGAAATGAGGAATTTAACACAAAATTCAGGGAAAAGTTAAGAGCCAGGGAGACTGAAATAAACTAAGCTGTACTAACAGAAACTTTTCTTTATGTGTGTTGGAAAAGTGCTTGTCTCAAGAAGCCTTTTTATTTGCTTATCATTCTTTGATAATTTTCACAACAGAGGAATACAGGATTTGAAGCTGTGCACGTGCACAGAGCAGATCAGATGCTCGGTTGGTACAAACCCCTGCCATCAGTGGAGCTCTGCTGGTACACCCCAGCCACATGTCTGCACTAATATTTCTGCAGACCACTCATGTGAGAAGGCTGCTTTTCACTCTTTGGCCACAGATGCCTGCAGCTGCCCAGGGATGGCCCCCAGTGCAGGAGTCAGTCCCACTGAGGGACCTGAGCATCCACTCGAGCCCCTTCTGAGCCCTTTCATGAGTGTAATAATTGTCAGACAACTTATGGTCTTTGAGACAAAAATTCAGTGGGATTTAAATAGGTTTACACACTATCAGAAACAAAAGAGGGGTAAAATTACGAGTTCTCTCTGAGTTCAGTCACTGGTAACCACTCAGGGCTTAAGAAGAATCTTTTCCTCCAAGCCTGTTTGTTCTGTAAGATATTTTATCATGGGGGTGGCCACCTCTGAAGGAAGGATTACAAACTCACTAGACCTTCAAGTATGACCTAATATGACAATTGCAACATTTCTATCAAATATTGAGTGGTGCAGAGCATGAAAAGTGTACAATTACCTCTCTTCTAGTCATCTATTCTTTCTAATGGATCCTGGGGATAATGAATACTTTAGCGTCTGTTTATAACAGATAAATGTTCTACAATAATGCCTCTCACTAAGAAAACATAATTTTAACCATGTAAGAGATTAAAAATAACTAGAGAAATATTGTGACAGATGGTGCTGTTCATGCTGCCTTAACATTTGGGCATGTTCTGTCTAATGTTTCTTTCATTCTCCTGATTCAGAACAGAAAATCCAATTAAATTAAGCATGTTGTAACATTTCTGACATTTTTTTCTTGTTTTGTTCCTTCATTTGTTGATGAAATCAGTCTGAATTTAATGCTCAGTTTAGATGAGGAATACGAGGCCAGGGGAGTAATTTGCTCTGAGCAGACATTATGAAGAATTTTCTGCCACAGAGGGAGCTATTGCATACGGCCAGCACGTACTTCAGGCTCTGTGTTTTTTCAGCTCTACCTCTTGAGGAAATGCAGTGAGTTGTGCTAAATATGTGATGATTTTACTTAGGGAATATAGCTAAAATTTCCCACGGGCATAGAGATCTACATGACACTGGATTTACATAATATTTTCCTGTGGTTTTCCCACTTGTGAGGTCTTATGCCTGCTTCTTTGGAAGGTACAGGAGAGATGATAGCCCATTCCCAAATTTCTGTTCAAGCTGAGTTAAGCACAGTCAGGCTCAGGTGTACCCTCAGTAGACATGTTTTGACCTTGTCTGTCACAGGATTTTAACAGACGTGAACTTTAATTGCTTCCATCAGCCTTAAAATATTGCCTTTCCTTTTCCTCTTTTCAAACCAATTTTATGTTTCTGGTGGAGGAAGGAGGACGTCTCCCAAAGCTCCATGTCAGGGTGCTATAGCTCTCGTTGTTTGTGGATCCAGACACAGCCTCTCCCTCTCAGAAATGTCTCTGTTCACAGGAGAGAGGCTCCACCAGAGAAGCACCAAAGGCTGGAAGGACACAGCTGCCACCCCTTTCCTGCCTTTGGTCATTGCTCAGGCATGAACCAGGTGTTAGCACCCCAAAGGTTGTTCTTATGCCTTCAGGAAAAAATCAGCTTCTCAGGTTTTGTACCAAATTAATTCCATCTCAGCCTATTTTAGCTATTCTTGGACTTCATCAATATTAATTATTATAAACTTTGTGCAGACAATTACATCAGACATAAACCATTGTCCGAGTCTGAGACTAAGATTGGATCCATGTGCAGCCAGGCTCCATAAGGATTTTAGAAGTTTTAGGGGGTCCTGTCTGAAACTCATGACTCAGTGTGAGGGTCTTCCTTAGTCCCTGCATCTCTGGTCTCTGTTGAACCATTCGAACCAATTTTCATGCACTAATTAATAAAGTGAACCTTGACATCAGACTTATTAAATCTTGTCAAGCCACTGTTAAACTGTGTTAAACTCCATCTAATTTATTGAACTCTGACAAATTACTAGTTTACCTCAATAAAAGATACTGTTGCTTCTCTTTTTTGAGTGGGTTGCATTCCACTCATCCATGACAAATTGGGATAGGTGGCAGGATCCTAAACCACAATTCACAGCCCAACCTGGCTCGGGCTTTTAAAGAAAACTCCAGTCCTGCTCTTTCTCAGTATGAACAAGGGTCTTTTCTTACACAGGTGTATATGTTTTGGAAAGGGGAAGGGTAGGAGGAATCTGAGTTCTTTTCACTCAGACTCACAGGCTGGCACCAGACAAATCTGCAGGTGGGAGCCCTGTATAAGAATCTTCATGTATTGCATTTTATTTCCATATTTCAGCTCAATCAAAATGGTTTTTCCATGGGCATGGGCATGTAATTCTTTGTCATGCTACTGAACTCACTCCTTTGAACTAATCCCACAGGTGTCCAGCGGGCTCCTAAAGGGAGTTAAGGTAATGCTTTCTGCAGCTGGTGCCTTAATGCTGGGAAGGGGAAAACACCTCTCTGCTGAAAACGAAATGTCTCACTGTGATTCAGTCTGGCTGTGTAAAGCACTTGCTGCCCGCACCTTTTGATACGAAGAAATCCAGGGAGATGTCCACGCGCAGCACGGCCCGGGGCTGTGCTCAGCGCTGTCCCGGAGAGGCTCTGCGGAGCCGCGCTGCCCTCAGCCCCGGCTCCTGCCGGTCTGTCCCCGGAGCACAGGGGCTGCACGGCTCGCTGGGAGCTGGCCGGGAGCTCAGCCTCAGGCAACAGCTGCGATTTCCACTGAACTTCACTACTATAAAGTAACATATCAACACTCTCGGGCCACTTCAATCATTTTTAAGTATTTTGTCTCTACCACTCCCAGAGGAGAGTGAAATTTCATTCTATTGCTTGAAGAAGTGAAAAAATATGCAATAAATCATTTCCACAGAGAAGAAGCAATCCTGTATCTTTAACTTCAGCTTTGGTCCCTAAATGTGTCCAGCTCCCTCTACAAGAAAGTAGTATTCAGTAGGAGTGAGGTTCCTCTGATTGCTATTAAAAGAATTGCAGCTGAAAGCTTGGTAATATGAAAATTAAACTTAAATTGTATTGAAAATTAAACTTAAATTGTACTGTAACTGGATCACCTTCACTTTCTATGTTTTTGCTAGGTGCATTTATGCATGTGTTCCTCTATAGAGTGAGAGCAGCACACCTTGGAAAACTCCTTTCTTACAATTTGCATAACCCAATGAAAAAGAGGGGAGTTAGGCTTAAAAAAGATTCAGTTAAGTGTTTTCCTTTGCTACTGCTATTGCAAAAATTCTTTATTCACTAGACGTCCAAGATATTTCTGTGATATTTCCATGCAGAAAATCCTGTTTTATTCTATGAAATAAAAAAAAACAACGCAATCTGAAGAAACCTAAAAATATATGATCCTCTTCATATTAATATGAAATTATTTCAAGAGAATACAAACTGCTTTCATTCCTCTATCCCTCTCTACCTTTTCCATGTTTTCATTTTTCTTCCCTATATTGTTTTTGGAGGAAGAGGTAGCTTATTTTTAAGATTATAGAGGTGATTTGCTTGTGGGCTTGTCTGTCTCTTGCACGGGTACCTTTCCTGGTGATTTGGCAGGATTGGGTTTCTCTAACATGAGAGGTTAATGATCTTTGGATAATGAAAGGAATGGTGAGGCTAATGAAAGGAAGAGTGATGCACGAGCAGAGAGTCATGAAAGAGGCAGGCACAGAGGGTCACGGGGCTATGGGGTGTCTCATAAGAGTCTAGGGAAGTTAGCCATCCTGCCTTCCTGCAGGGAAATGGCATGGAATCATAGAACTGTGAATTCTTCTGGCTGCCAGGACACACTGCTGACTCATATTCAACTTGCCATGAACACAAACCCTCAAGGTTTGGAAGGGGAAGACAATAATTTATCTCTGCCCTGAACTAGAGAGAACTCCTCAGCACTGTACCTGCAGAAATCCCAAATTCCTCTCTCATTCAGGCAGAGCTGCAGCCAAAAGAGCTTCTGCCACTCCGCTCTGCCTGTGAATTTTCAATTAAAACCAGATCAGATAGAATTCTCGTCTGGGCTGCAAAGCTGAGACCCCTGTTTATCCTTGCTGCTCTCTGTGCCCCGGCTGCCCCTCAGCGGCCACGGGAGCACTCCTGGGGCAAGGGCAGGCATCTCCTCGTGTGCTCTGGACAGCACTTGAGACACAGAGCTCAAGAGCTGGAAACTCATCATAGCCCCTCTTCTGCCAAAGGCTGCTCAGTTTGCTGTACTATTGATAATAGCTGAAAAAAAATTTCTCACTACATATGTGTGTTCTCTCCTCATCCTCTCCTGTATCTCTGGCTTCAGGAGCAAAGGTAGTGTGACTGGTACCCTAAAAGCCGTTCTTTGAATAATTACTTTTCTGGGTAGTGTGGATTTGGGGAAATGGCCATGTCTCACCCAGCCACTCACACATTTTCCTGAATAAGGGCTTCAGTCTGAGAGAGTATTTTGCATAAGCAGAATTAATCAGCTTGGTCCTGCTCTTGTGGTCATGGGGAGCTAAGCTCCTGCACAGATTTCATGTGCTGTACAGGAGTGTCACTGTGAAAAAAGCAATGAGAGAGAGCACATAGCTAAAACTCCTTTAAAGAAGCAAATGTTAGGCAGCAAATAAGGAGTAGTACCTTCCACTAACTGCTGTGCATGCTGCCAAACATTATTCTCTCAAAGTAGAAAAGCAGACCATTCCTTCTCTGAGTCTTTTGCTTTTAGGGGTCCATTATATTTTTCAACCATATTTCCCATTGTCTTTATGTGCCAAACAAGTCAGCATCAATGATGTCAACCTCCCCACGAAGGAGTTCTAGGATTCTGCAAAATGCCAAGGATTTTCTGGCAACCAAAAGTAATCAGGTATGGGGGACTGGGAGGAAGGGATATTTTCACTGAAGATCCAGTGAGTATATCTGTCCTTCTTTTTAATGGGATTTTCTTTGCAGTTGCTGAGATATTTTGAAATCTAAAGCTTAATTATTACAAATACTGATGCAGTGCACACCTCTGTGACAAACAATTGTCAAAGCCATCGGTTTCTGCTGCCAATTTATTGAAAACACTAGGTGAAATAGACCCTCACATGCCTGAGTGATTGTTTCTTTGAAAAGGGTTCTTAAAAAAATAGATGTCAGGTTCTTGGTGAGTCACATTATTTACTCTGGGCTGCAATATCTGAAGGTAGATTTTGTATCTGGCTGCTCTCACAGTGAGTGAAGTCAAAACATCCTGCTCTAACTTTTGTTTATGTACTGCAACCAGCTCCACAACCCAGTGTGCAACTTGAAACACAGCTAAAACCTGCTTAAATATGTGCTCCCTGACACATTTTTCTGTGTCTAAGATGGACTATAGCACTGATCTTAACTGACAGAAAGAACACCAGCATTAGATTTGCAAACAGTGCTCAAAAAGCAGGAGGAAATACTTCTCTAGAAAACAAAAGTACTTGGAAGATTTGTCAACCAATGCTTCAAGCACTACCATGGGGATTCTGCGAGAAGGCATCTCAAATTTCACTCAGAGCTTCCGTCAGGGGAAAAAAAATCAGTTAGGGAGGAACTGAGCACTTCTGCCCTGATGCCTTGTCCGGCACACACTGAGCGTGGTGAGGAATTTTTGAGAGGGGTGAGGCAGCTCATAACTGGAGCAAGGATTAGAGCTGAGGTGTGCTGCAAAAAAGCTCCTCAAAGTGCTCTCACGTGCTCTCTGGGGGGTGCTCCACATTCTGAAGGAGAATTTTTCCCTGGAGAACGGGTGCTTTGCTGTGGCTGGTGCTGGCCTCTCCCTGTACTTGACTGGGGCTCCTGGAGCTGCTCCTGGGAGGCAGCTAAGTCTTACCATCAGCTCAGTCGGGAAACCAAGAAGAAATCCGATATTACAAAGTGATTGCATGAGATAAATTCACTGTCCTTCTAATATAAAGTTCAGTAGCAAATTGTGATTTGATCTGCTTGCTTTTAACACATCAAGGAGCTGGGAGAGCAGTCTGCTGCTCCCAGAGCAGAGGAGAGCTGTCGAGTGAAGCAGAGGTTTCTGTGCTGGCAACCACATTCCCTCAGCTGCTCCCAGAACATTCCTGCTTGGCAGAAGCACTGAGAGGGTTTGATCCTGCTAAGTGCCAGACAGAAGGGGAATGAGGAGTAGGGACAGACAGATCCTGTCCTTGAACACACCAAAGGCTTGTTCATTCAGTTGATTTTTCACTCCCACCTTTCTCTCTCACCTGCAGGTGACTGATGTTCTCACTCCCACTTCAAATAAGTGTGTTAGTAACCTGATGTCACCCTGAGGACTGGGTTTCCAGTGGATAAGATACAAATTAAGGATTTTTTTAAAAGGGGAGATAAAACCACACATGTTCTATTCTATAAAATGCTCTTCCCATGGAAATTAAAGGCTGTATTATTTGGACATGGATTACTTACTGTTTCCCTTTAAAAACATAAGCTTGGAACCAGGATTCTGCTACAAAACTTTATTCTTAGTGAGAGCAAGTTCCAGTGGGAAATACATTCTTTCATAATGTTTGCAATTTAGGGATGATGTTGGTCTTTATTATGCCACAAGTAAGACTTCAGAGAACAGAGTGAAATTTGTATGTAATATTGGTATATAGATGCTTCTCATCTCAGTCTTTGTTCCTGATTTAACATTCACATGAAAGCCCACTGCTAACTTATTTAGCATTTTGGCCTCATAAAGAAACTGTGTTTCTTATTAAAATGCTACTACATTTTCTTTCGATCCTGATCATTCTCTGGTTTATTGTGCTCAGCCTCCTGTGATGAGTGTGTCCTCTTTAGTGCAATGTGCAAGCAGTAATTTTAATGTATAAAGATCACTTCAGCTGACTTATCCTTGGAATGAATAAAAGCTTTGTTCTTGTGCCTGGGAACTTTTTAAAAAGCTTATGTGCATGTCTAAATATTTCCAGTATCACAGAATTCTGGTTTTATGTTCCATGCAACAATTTTAATTGGAGTAGACTTTATGTTCAATTCTAAAATTATGATGTTGGAGGATAATAACATCGACATTATCATTTCATTATCCAGCTTAATTCCTTAAAAATAATGAGTTTGGATTTTTGTAACAAATTAGTTCTCTGAGGCCTCACTTTGAGTGTTCACGAACTGAGCAGATATGTTAGTCACATTTAACAAAAGAGAAATCATTAATGAAAGTGAAGGAGGGACACTGTGCTAAGCTAAAGCTACATCCACACAGTATCCCTGATATTTCAAATCCTTTTCCACCACATTACTTAGTTCCTGCTTCATAGATCCAAAGCCAGCTGGTGACATTAACTGTAAAACCTGAAAAAGATGTCCCCTGGATTGCTCCAATATATATCCAGTCATAGATGGAGAAGGAGCAAAGAAAAAAGCCAAGATTTTCAGCCACTTCAAATGATTCCTTGTTGGAAGTCCCCAAGAGTTCACAAGATGTCTCTGCAGCAAGGTTAGTGCCATATCATAGGAAACATGGAAATCCAGGTTAGCTAACCCAATACCATTTGCCCAAACAAGTTATTACTCAACTCTAGGCTTAAAAAAATAAAGTATATCCATGCAGACATGAGAAATACTTTATTTTTTTTTTATCTTTTTAATGCTAATTATCTGGACACCATGTTAAAAATCCAGCATTATGAGATCAGCATATATTGAATGAAATTATTTTAGAGTTCACGAAAGCTTGCAGACAGTTTGAGCATCCTCAGACAGAAGATGGGAAAGGGCTCCATTATATTCTTGCCCACCGTGCACAGAACAAGAACAATGGACTTAGAATGGTATAGAGAAAATTTAAGTTGAACATAAGAAAAATGTTGTAATGCTAAGAATATCAAGACTGGGATTAGACTGCAAGGTCTAATCTGCCTTACCATCATTTTAGGTTTTTAGGAACAGCTTAGAATGATAAATTACTCTTGACAATTCTTTAGCTATAGTTCATTCTGCCTAAGGGAGAAGAGATGGACTCAATGATTTCTCAAGGTCCCTAGGAGATTTTTATGTCCATCATCCTCTCTGGGTGATTCTAGAAAATTGATACCACAAGGAACTTAAGTTGAAGTGATGTTTCACACTATCAATTCTATCCCAGTCTGCCATGTGCAGTCCCTCTAACAGGTAGGTTTGGGCAGAGTACTCCTAAAACAAAAACAGATCCTTAGATTTTGACCTGTATCAGAGAGCTGCTACTGAATCTTCAGTTTTGATGTTAAATTGATGTTTATGAACACATGCCTCTACACACTACCTTGGATAAGGAAACACTGTCCTGAGTAATGCCCAGCTACCGATCTGGGGTCACTGGATATTATCCAAATATCACAATTGACCACATTTTCTTTTCAGGCTTTTAGCAAAGCTCACATCATCATGAGCTCCAGCACAGCTCATCAGAAAGCAGGGGGTTGTTACAGCTCCCGGCGTGGGAATGTCTGCTGGCCCTACAGAAAGCACAGGAGTGGGCTCTGCCCCAGCTCCTACCTGGGAACGCAGCAGTGAGGGAGCCTGATCTGCACATTGCCAACCACCCTCCCCCATCAGCCTTCAGTGCAGAGCCTGCTCTAGAAACAGCCCAGAGACTTTTCTGTGCAAGGGTTATTGCTGACAACACAGCAACAGTAAGTTAGAGACAGGAATGGAGCAAGACACTGAGGCCCCTATGGCACAATTTTAAAAGAATTTAATATTCTGAGTTATTTCACTTTCTACTGTATCCACGTGCCATTTATAATACAGACAAAGTAATATCCAGGAAACAAATTAGGTGTAATTTTCATGCTAATTATGCTACATTCATTTAGGCTTTTGTCACATTTATTTTTATATTGTGCCTTTAAAACATAAAAAGACAATAATATTAAAACACACAAATTAAATTTTAACATTGTTTTGCCTTCTGCATCCCTTCTATTTTGCATAATAATTCCCAGGTGACATTTTATCTTGTCTTCTCACTTATATTCACAGATGACAGAGTTATTTATTCCCTTGGCTGAAGCCTGGGGGATTCTTCTCAATCCTTGCACTATAAAACCTTGAATGAGAGGTGCAAGTGTTTTGAGCAAGGGCAGGAGGAGAAATTAGAAGGTTTAATATTCTTTCACTTGTGACTGTGCAAACCAGGGGTAATATAAACAAAGTTAAGGAATTCACCAGTTTTACAGTGATGTATGTGCCTGTGAAGGATTGGACTGATCGCTAGCATTGATACAGTATCATTTCACCAGTTGATTGACCAATTATTTCTCATTGCTGTTACGTTTTTCTGTGGCAAATTAAATTGTAGACTAAAACCGCCAACCAGTCCTTGAGTCAGAATATAGTTGCAGCTATTTACAGCTATTTTAAAAACATGTTTCATAAAGGAGCCCAAGTTGAAAATGTTGTAATTTATTTATCAATGTTCTTTAATATTTCAGGCAGTTCTGATGATAATTTTTATTAATTTATATATTTCAGGATTTATTAAATATGCCCATCATCCTCTCTGGGTAATTCTACAAAACTCATATCACAAGGAACTTGAGCTGAACTGATGTATTTCATTACCAAATCTTTCCTGATCTGTCCCAGGAACAACATGTAGTGCCCCTGTGCAATCATGATGTTCAGAACCTATCTGGGAGCAGGGAAATAAAATTTTATATATAAAAGCTCTCATGGATCTCTTACCCAGGACTCAAAAAACTTCAGTCTCTTGAATTACATTTCCCAAAGGATCTTTCTAGAAGTGAAGAACAGCAAGATGGGGAGATTTCTATTCTAGCTGGAACATTATATCATCTTGGGCCTCATAGGTTAAGAAAAACACAGGTAATTGACCCCCATCTACAATGATGCTGAAAAAGTGCTGAGTCTCAGACAGAGACCCAGCTTATATCTTGCTTACATCCAAGAATAATCTTTGGCTTCACCTCATAAAGGACAAACATAATGCAAGGGTTTATGTCAGTATATGTGCTGTTTATCCCATAATCTTCTTTCTCCAATAGTGTTATCAAATTGACAATCTACCATTTTTTCTATTTAGATGGACTGGAGCTACATCTGCTCTCACAACTGCAAGTTTTGCTACTGTTTTCCTAAATATGGTCTTTGAGACACATGTGCTGAAAACTCAATAGAAATTAGTCTAATTAGACTAGATTAAAATTACACTCCCAAAATTATTGCCGAGCCAAAGTTTGATGCAAATTTCTATTTGTAATTTTTTAAGCCCCATCTCAGCATCATGCCAATTTTCACATCTGTTCATGTTAAGAAAACTAGACTGGTAGCACATCCCTCCCTTCTTCTGAAAGTAGCCTACTTGAGACACAGCCTAATCCACAGCAGACCCAGGGCAAGGCATGATGCGGAATTGCAGGCAATGTCAAAGGTTCAGCTGAGCAAAGCCAAATGAGCAGAGCCCATGACATGTCCCATATTATAGTTAACCTCACATTTCATAGCAGTTTGAAACACTACAGAAGACAGCTGGCAGGGATGATATGGGGACTTGCTCATCTAACCAGCAAGCTGCAGACAGATGTTGTGCATGAAATAGGAACCATTGCCATTGACACATCTCACATGCCAGGCAGTGGGGCAAAGTGACTCAACCTGACATGAAGAGGAAATTGTGTATGACGTGTCCTTCATTTCAATGAGTAATGTGTCACTTCTGGCCCAGCTTCTCATCTGAAGCATCAAATGCTATGTGACAGGACTCACATGTGATTTCTGGGGTGCTAAAACTTTGCTTGCATACACATAAACACACGAAGTATAATAAAAGGCACAGTGCTGCACTATGCAGCAGGAAAACAGAATTTCTGCACTTAAGCATATTATTGGAACCCCTTATCAGGATTTTCAATTTTTTGATTTATTAATCTACATTTGAATAATACTTCTTATAACTGCTGTCCACAAGCATTAAAAATCATATTGTGGAGAGGTAATTGCCAATTAATAATTCCTTCTTACAAATCATTGGATTGCTTCCAACAGTGCTGTTTCTAACTGACTGGACTGAAACATGGTTCTACATTAATGGGAACATAAGCGATAATGAGAAACTGTGTGAGAAGTGAGACTGTGAACTTGGCAGGTATATGGCTGTGACAACACAGGATTGGTCTTTGGTCAGGTGCTTCTCAACAGCAGTGCTTTCTCACCTCCCTGATTACATATTAAAGTTTCTTTTCCACAATCAAGACTCCAAATCTGATAGGAAATTGGTATTCTATAGTGATGACGAAATCATAGAGCTCAGAGACAGATGGAAGAATTTCATAAGGTCTTTCACAAAATAATTTCTCCAAGTGGAGACTCGCCATGGGCAAAGTTATAATGATGGGAATGAAAACAGAATCCCTGCGTAACTATAGGTATAGGTATATCTATATAGAGATATATATATATATCTGTACAGACGGGCCCATCCTTTCACTCCTAACCTGTGCACCTTGCAGACAGCATCTTTGGAGGAGATCCACTCATGAACACTTCCAAGCCAAAACAATTATTATTGCAAATGTTATGCAATGTTCTAGCTTCACATAAAGGATTTAAACCTAGTGGCCTTGCTTTTGTGATAGATTTCTTTATTCCATTCAGACCAATAAAGTCAGTGAGAAAAAAAGGAATTGCCCCAGAATCTCTGCTCAGAATGGCCCTGGGGTCGGAATTCCAGACGCTTATCCAGCAAAGTACTTGATCGTGTGCTGAAATTCAAACAACTAAGACCCCACTGGTGAGTTTGGCAGTCTTCAGTAGTTTACAAAAGCTTTGTGGACTTTTCTAGATTGTATGTGAATTCTCAAAAAAAAAGCTGAAAAAGGTGTACTTCCTTCCAGCTTCTCAAATTGAAGATTAGGATACTGAAGATTGTTTCAGTATATAAGGATTAACATCTTGGCCAAGAGTAAATTGCAAAATACCCACCCACCTCCTTGTTGCTCACTTATGGATATAACAGGCCTATAATAAACAGAAAATCTGGGATAGGATGTCTCGTGGCAGCATAGCACCTCAAATAGTTTGTACTCAATAATTAACATTTTTCCTTGATGCTCTGAATTACTAGATAGTCCCAAAGCATATGCAGTAGAGAGCAAAACAGATTTACAACGCTAACAGGAATTTTATTAGCGGCAACATTGGCAGTATGCATGTAGGCAGAAAGCCAGTGGGTAACAAAATTGGGTGAGGTTTTCTGGTGAATTAGTCATGCTCCAGCATTAATCAAGTTTTATTTCTGATGCTCATGTTTGCAAGACCTGGTCCAGTTGCCAGCATTCAGGGCTTTAGTTCAGGTATTAGAAAATGATGGATATTGGCTGAAATGAACCGATTCTGTCGATTCTGAAGAGACTTTATGGCTCTGCCAGCACATTCAGTGCCTGCACCAAGCCCTGAGTTTCAGCGTTGTGTAGATTACAGCCACCCCAGCACCTGCAGCTCTCCATGGGCAGGCGCTCCCCAGGCTCCCCAGGCTGTTCTGACCATGCTCCTGTCGAAAGCTCCCTCTCAGAGGTGAAACGTGGCTCCAGGAGAGGTCACCCAGCCCTGTGGGCCAGCCCTCGTGGGGCTGCTGGGATCTCTGCTGCTGAGGATTCCCAAATTCCAAACGTTTTTGTGGCCACTAGCAAAACTAGCAGGGGAACTGGAAAAAACATAATTTTCAGCCAGAAGGTTCAAGACACAGGAACTGTGTCCTTTTCGAAACACCTGGTGCCAGTGTTTAAAAAAATATTCTTTGAAGATTTTCTGATTCATGGGGAACTGAAACACAATATTGAGATCTTATCCATATCTAATCCCACAAAATACAAATACCCAGTGAGTCAGAAATAAAACCCATCCAACAGGTCTCCAGTTTTAACTTGCTCAGTGCCAGTTACAGAATTGGGATTTGTGAATAGTCACATTGTTGGCTCCATATCCTTCAGAAATAAAGACACTATGCCATGTAGCCAGATCGAAAAGTCAGACAACTCTACTTTCTGTCTGTTACTTATTTACAAAACAAATATTTTAAAGAATGAGATGTGGTGTCATATGAACATTCACTTTATCATGTGCTTGATGGCAGCTTCTTAGACACCAACACCAATATTTGTTTTGAAATATTCCTATGCAAGGGAGGCATTAGCAGCTGCTTATGTTGATTCCCTGCTGTCTAATAATAATCATCCTGCAGATTTCATCTTTGCTTGGTCACATCTGTGACCCATCTTCTCTATTTAGTCCTCTACTCTGACAAAACCAGTGGAATTATGATTATATGGACCTGTATCACTCTGACAAATTTAGCTGAAATTTACTCATGGGTTAAAAATATTACTGTGAGGGAGAGGAAACACAAACAGATATACAGATGGCCTAATTGCTTAAGTCTTCTTTTCTCCTGAAGATAAGCTTTAGAACTGGTGATATAACAGGTTGATGTCAACCAATATGCCATGGGAATGGGTCTAAGTGCTTGAAGCATGATAATGAACCCTTCTAAAACCTTACAAGTGCAGTCAGTGTTCCAGAGCACTCTCCCAAATAGGAGAGTACTCGGTGAAATATGTTAAGAACATGTGTCCCTTGAAATTCAACTGTAGCTTTTAAAAAGAGAGAGTCTAGAATAATGAAGGGGAAATACAGTAAGAAGTACAGAGCAGGAGCCATTTGCCAACTGGAAACAGCACAAAGGGAGCATCAGCCTATGCCAGTCTGCCTGGGTCACTGCTCCTGCAGTGAAATACAGCAGCTATTTACATCTGTCATCATTTTTAAAACATATTAAGCTACCAAATAGTCTTGAGGTAATGTATGATGATTTCCCTCTCCTGTTAAAATTGGCTTTGAACAGCTGTCATATAGTTATTACAACATCCTATAAGCAACATATTAGAAATTACCCATGCACAGAAATAACTCTGCAAGTGGAGAAATTATTTTTTCTTTCTGAAGTAGCAGTAGTAACAAAAACTTTTCAGCAGTTTAACAGTTCAGGTTGGGATGGAGTTAATTTTCTTCATAGCAGTTGTAGAGTGCCATGGTTTGTAATTGTGACCAAAACAGTGCTGATAACGCACCAATGTTTAGGCTATTACTGAACAGCATGAAGGCCTTTTCTGTTATCTTCACCCACAAGTTTTCTCACTTTTCCCTTCCAATTCTCTCCACCCTCCTGGTGGAGGGGGATGAGTGAGCGGCTGTGTGGGGCTGAGCTGTCTACTGGGTACGCTAACCCACAAGACACAGTTTTTATTCCATTCATCTTGCTAAACTGAGTCAACACTGACTCATGTTTTCAGCTGTCTTAGAAATGCTTGATAATGCTGAGCAGACAAATTAATATGTAATGAAGGTGTGCCATGAAGGAGTCCTTGAAAGAAGCTGGACTGCTTCACCTAATTCCTGCTACATTTTAAGTCAGATCCATGAGAGATTCATAAACCATGCCTCATAGTGCCTGCAGGAAATGGCAGCTGATCCTTCTATTTTGCTTATATTAATGAAATATCTCACAATGCTAAAAAATGCATCCAGTTGTTAAAATACACAAAGAAATGTCTAAGTTGGATGGGTGAAAAGGTTCCTCTTCCAGTATCTGATGGCCCATCAATAAGTGCTGTTCCTTAGGGGAAGGGCAGGATAGTACATTAAGAAAGCAATATATACGTTCTGCTGAAAAAGATCAGAGTCAGAACTGAAAATCACTTTAACCAGACAGGGTTGATGTCATGCTGGGTTCCCAAATCCTACTGAATATTATAAATATCAAACAAAAGCAAGGACATGAGTTGTTCTTTTTTTTTTTTTTTTTTTTTAATGTGGCTTCCTTTAGTAAATCTCCATTGGACATGACTTCTAAGTTATGGAAGTAGAAGAGTGGCTGGTGAGTCCCACAGCTGCTCTATGCAATCTGATCCCACTTGCAGGATGAGTAGCAGAATTGAAGGTAACTCAGGGAACAAGAGAGTCATGGATCTGGGAGGAAAAATGGTCTCAGGAACTTGAGCAGGAAGCTTTGGGCTTTTCTCTCTCATCATTGGGACACCTGCATGTTAACTCTTCCATGAGACAGTCCCAGGGACATTTCAGGAACAGCAGGGAAGCTGGCTCCCTCTGGGTATTTTTGGTGTTGGGTTTTATTTGTTTGCTTGGGATTTCTTTTTCTGAGCTGTAATTCCTTCTTCCTCAGCCTTATTTCAGTAAGAATGGAGACTTTCACCCAGAATATCACCCTGTAGGAAGGACATGTTCCTGGATGCAGAAAGTGCCACTGCAGACACCCTTTACCCGAGGAACACCTGAGATAGAAGCTTCTCACCAAATTAACACATATTCAAACAAAAGGAGAACAAAATAATTGTCTACACATGAGGTTCAGGCTTTGAGCTCTGCTGCAGCTCGAAATAGAAGCTAAATGGAAGCTTCTAAATGGAAGCTAAATACAGACTTTTCCATACATCTCTCTTTCTACCTGACACTTCCAATTGCCTGAGATCTACTCCATCTGCTGTGAAACCCCGTGGAGAACAACCTCCAGCCCCAGGCTGGAGATGAGATTCAGCTAAATGAGCACTGTGAGCTCCCCAGTGGGACAGGGCACGCACTGTGGGGTGGGCAGCGCTAAAAGGCACAAATGCCTTTCTGTTTGGGGATCCAGTACACAGGGAAATAACACAGGATCTGTAGGGAAATGTGGCAGAAGCCAGGCTGGAATCTGGTCAGCTCTGCTAGACTTCCTTCCTGTTCAGTACTCCAGGCACCCACCCTGCCTTCACTTACAGGATCTGTTTATTTCAAAGCAATTTATCATTTGGGTTTTCTTTGTTCCATCCAATCACAAATACTTCCTCTACAGAATAGAAAATTGTCAGATTGCACTTAGCTGGAAAAAAAGGAGATGCAAGTGAAACTTTGCTGGATTGTCCCGACTCACAGCAGAGTGATAGCATGAAGTCCTCAGTAATTCCATATCCTTCCTGTCAGCAGGCTGGGGAAGCACTCAGGACTAGCTCCTGTTACAGCAGTTACAGTAGTTTCAAGCTTATCTTTGGGCAGAAGCCTTCTTTACAATTTTTGCCTTCTCCTTTTATTTGTCACTTGCCAAAACTCCTGTGATATTGTTACCAAGGCTTTGCAGCTCTCCCCAGGGGCAGAGGCTAACACAGCCATGGTTGTTCTGTGCTGGTTGAACAGCCAATTGTTCACACTGGAGGTTTTCTTAACCCTCACTAATAACAGCCAAAAGCATTTTAAAAAGGAAAAAGCACTTGAAAGCTTGTCATTTTCTGCCAAACACTTTACACAGAAAAATAGATTTTGTTAATACCAGTTTTCCCAAGTGTCTCAATTACCTGAAAACACTGCTTAGTTTAAATGCTACAAGCGAATATAAGAGAGAAATAAACAGTGCAAGCTGCCAAATCTAAAATTGAGAAATCTTGTTATAACTTATGTATAGCTCACCCAGTCCCTAATGCTTCAGCACGGGGCAAGAACATCTGGACACCAGGAACACTTGTGCTGCACTTTTTCATGGCTTGTACCTGTTCCCAGCTTGTTCACAGCCCTGAACACAGCCACAGCAGGGGGACTCGGGCAAGGAATGCTGGGCATGTACAGAACAGTGCACGTAAACAAACAAACTGAGGCTGGTGTTTTACACGATCCTGTAAAAAGGGAGACCTCCACGTCCCTCTGAGCATGGGTGGCTCTCATCACATCCCATCACCATGAGCACTTCCCACTGATTTGCACCCGGATCCCCTGGCAGTACTTTTTGCAAAGGTTCAGGTCAAGAATTGGACCCTGTTCTCTGTCAAGCCTTAACAAAGCCATTATTGACCCCTGTGATGACTGCACACACTGCTACAATGCATTGCTGCCTCCTTCAAGAATTCTTTAACAGGTATTCACAACAGCACGGACAAAGCTTGGCAAAGGTCACCATGTTAAGCCTTGCGTCAATTTACTTCCGTTTTACTTCACACAGAACATCCAAGATTTTGGGTCAGTAACAGGAGGTGAGACCTTCCAACAGCATGGGAAAGCACTCCAGACAGAGGCAGAGAACACACTTTCAGTCCAAAACTGTAAGTGAAATGAAAGTAGAATATGGGTCCTGTGTAATAAGAATATGTAATATGTAATATTCCTACGTAGGCAAAAAGAATAACTTTCTTACAACAGCCAAATATTGCTTACTTTTTGACTTGTATAATTCCATTTAATTAGCAAAGGATTAGTGCCTTGGTATTATAAAACAGACCTTGTATTTCATTGACATATGCTTGAAACGTCAGCCACAAATCATCAGCAAGTAATTAGGCATTCTCGTGGATCTCTCGTCACAAAGCTGGCACACCCTAGAGGGGGCTGTAGCTAATGATCAGCATAGTATGCATTTTTGAGAAACAAAACCCACTGCTTTTCTTTTTAACCAAGGAGAGATTTTTATTATTCGTTTTAAATGTTACAGATTGAATCAGTTCATTTTTGGATATAAATTCAGTCTCACCCACAGTCTAAGCGGGGTGATTTTATCAGACTGATAAAAACAGTGGAGCTCTGGAGCCTCCTATGGGGAGGATTCCACAGCCTTTGAAGATCCAAAGTCTGTCACTTCGACACAGGTTGTTAATCTAAGCCTTCAGGCTATAGGATGAAACACCCTGGCAAACTAATTTTCTGAGGTTTTGTGATGGTCTTGTTTTAATCACATTCTTGCCCAGCCACTGCAGTTCTGAGGAGTGTCACAAGGCCAGCCTGCTTCCCAGATCTGATGATCAAGTACCCACTCAGAGTCCAAAGGGTGGGGTGTTAACTGCCAATATCCACACCTGAATTTTCTCTTTGGAATTCATAGCAACTCCACATTTTCATTTGTTCAGCAGAGTTAATTTAATCATAATGTGCCTCACTATTAGCTTTTATTACAGCAGGTTATTAAAGAGGTATGATAGCGTGGGATAGAAAAGCTCACATTTTAGGCAAGTACGGTTTGTCCAACATGCTGAAATTTGCTCTCTCTCCTGGTTTTGTTAAATGTACGTCACGTCTCGTCTCTGCAAGGCATTTGGCTCCTGCACAGAGCTTGCTGCACTACTTACATACTTATACAGAACATGTAGTACATGCAGTGTTCTGTTTATGTTGTTATAAAACATAAAGTAAAAACACCTACATATGTCATATGTAAAAGTAAAACTATCACTCATAAGCAAATCTTCTGTTGAATATTTATAAAGACCAATTTGGGTCTAGAAAGTGTTTTACATGAGTAATAACAGGGTCAATAACTTTCCTATATATATATTCAGTATAAGCAAAATGCTCCCTAAGAAGAGGACCAGCAAAACCCTGTGTGGGCTGCTCAAATCCTGTGTAAAACCTAGTTTCAGGAATTAAGAGTTAGGAGGAGTGGGTGTCATAGTGAGCCTGTGCTAAGGGTGAGAGTAGCTGTATATTTCTCTGTGCACTGTAGAGCATTTGCTGCAGCCTGGACAGGCACATTTGAGCATCCTCTCCTTCCTCTCAGTGCCCAGCCATGACAATGAAGTCATGGAAACTGTGGTTTCAGTGCCAGCTGCATAAGGCAGATCAGCACAGGCTACTTATTCTGGCAGCCCCGTCGGATGAGGGAGGCTGTGATCTGGGTCCTGACTGCTTGGCTCTCAGCAGGCTGGCTACACTGGCACATACATGCAGCTGTAATTATAGAATTATGCCTTTGCTTGTGTCTCTTCTGGCAATGTGCTATGTCCTTGTCCTGGACATGGGATATTCTGTAGCTCTACCCAGCCACAGGCATGGGAACCAGCTCATTTTCAGTGCCATGATGAGAAAGTAAGAAGCAAGGCACTGGCCCACATCGCCCTCACTTTGAATCAGCTCACCTATTCATGGCAGGACCTTGTGTTACATGATCCAACACAGAATGAATAATACTAGACAATTTCTGTAATCTAGGTACCATCTCCCAGCTGTATCCTCAGAGAACACACAGAGTGTATAAATAATATAGTGACTCTGAGTTCTCACTAATTCTTATACTGCAAAGGGACAAAACTTCTGCCTGTTCCACTTGGATTTAAGAAAAAATACAGAACACTGGCATTTCAGTTTTATGGAACCAAAGATTCTTACACAGTTCAAAGCCCAGTGAGACTCAGAAGATAGATATCTCTTACATTCTTCTACCCAGCATAGGGGAGAAATGAAGAGCCAGGGTAAGTAATACACTATCTCATAGTGACCATCATTACTCTTCAGGCTTTTAGAAGTCTACACTGATGAGCAATTACATCCAACTTCTTGCAGCTTTATGGTGGAGGAAAGAAGAATGGTGGTCATCATCCTCTTTTTCATCCTTCATGTCAAATGCTAAGGTCATACAGAAAATTAGAGCAGGTTAATTCTCCCCCATTGTCTTTTTCACCACAAAATTGTTGTGAATCACACATCATTTTATGAATTGGGTTATAGAATAGGATTGACTGAAATAACAAGGACTGAATTTGATAACTAAATAAGCCTTTTACACTCTTTACTTACTTCCCTGTTCAGCGATTTAGCCCACACCCTGCTGGTCTGAATTCCATGGGATCTCTCCACATACTCGGTTTACATGAGAAGCTGTATATACTGAATGAAAGGTTCATTAAACATGGGAACTTCCTGGCCTTTTCTTTGCCTTCACCCTTTCCCTTTGATAGCTGAATGTACTGCTTTACTTACGGAAACCAAAGTGCCCTGGCAGGAGGGAGGCACAACACAGGCACGTGCCCAGAATACGGAGAGCCGCGAGTGCAGCCCTGGCAGCACATCTCACAGCCAGCCCCGAGCAGCTCTGCCACGGGCACGTCTGCAGGGCTCACCAGGGCAGCCTCAGCACACACAGCAAACGCCCTGGGCCACGGGGCAAATGGGCAAAATTGTCTGCTGAGGGGGAATCTCAGAGCAGCAAGCTTCTGCTCTGCTTAGTTGGAATGTGAGGACAAGGGTCTCGTAAAAGAAAATGCTAATAGCCTGTGTCACTCTGCTCTTTCCCTCTTCAGCCTCTTTTCCCATCTCGTAAACCCACTGGCAGCAGTTTATACCTGGTCAGCGAACCCAGCAGTCTCACGTGTGCTGTTTGAGATTCCTTTCTTGGCTGGGGAGAGCAGTGTGAATAAAGCTCTGTATATAGATTGAGGGGAACAGGAAGGTTGATTTCAACCTTGAAGCCAGGGAACATGGATAAAAGGACAAAGTAAAATGCTACGTTCTGTCTGGTTTAGAGTGGAGTTCTCAAACATCCATTGAAGCATTCTGCTTTAGCAATTTCAAATGAAGAAATTCTGCATCATACACTGGGAATTTATGACTACGCACACACATACATATACCCACACAGAGAGTATTTTGACCAATAATAAAATCTTCTTATTTCTAAAAGAGCTACCCAAAGTCACAAAGCTAAATAAGATATTCAGACCAGCATCAACTTTCTGTTTCTTCACTTCCCCAGCGCCTCTTTCATGCTGTGTTTGAAAAGGTTATATTTTCATGCAAGTTTTACGCTAGCCATAACACGGCCAAAAATATTAAAATGTAACTAAAAAAAAAGCTTAAATCCTCATCATTTACTACAATATCATAATAGTGCTATTTTACACGCAATTCTTACTCTCTTGTGTTTTAGGAGTGGTTCCTTGATGCTGTTAAAGTACCTTTGTAAATGTAGTGGATTCACTCTGAATTATTAAGCTTGCACATTATAAATACTTTTTATAAAGGTTCCTTGTTGGTCCTCTAATAATTTTAAAGCACAATGACAAATATAAGGCTAAACTTAATATCTCATGTCATCTCTTCATAAAACAGTGCTTTTGTTTAACAGCACGAATGCCATCCGAGAGGAGTCTGTTCTGCCAGTCTACCTTCAGGAGCTGAGCTGGCTCTAATTGTTCTGGCATGTCAGAACACTTTGCATTAATGTTGAAAAGTTTTGCTACCCATGAATTATGTTATGTTGCAACTTTTTGGCACGCCTTCTAACTTTCAGTGGGGTAAGAAGCTTTTATCACGAACACTAAGGAGTATAAGTTGTGTTTTTCCAAGCTTGTGTCCTGGGCCATACCTACAAGGAGGGGTGCAGCATGATAAAATTCACGTTTCTATGCAGGTCAGGGGCTCCTGCACAGGAGAAAGGATTCAGTCCCAGACAGGAGGAGACTTGGAGATTCTGCTTGGATCCTGCAGGATTGTCACCAGCAGAATCAGCACAATTCCCAGCTGGTTTCATCCTGCTGAGCATTCTTGCATTGGCTGGTCCTGACATTGCCAACAGACAGGAGCTTCCCATTCCCTTCCTTCTTTGCCTGCATGAATCTACCACCACAAGGAATGCAGCTGCACAAGACTTTCTGTGCCAATTAAATAGTAGTGCTGCTAGAAACACCATAAAAAGGGAATTAAATAAACTTCTATTGTTGGTTTCCTTTAAAAGGCTCATAAAATGTAGCTTTTTAATGAACTTATAGAAAGACATAACATGCTTTTTCATCCGTTCTCAATTATTGTCAATATCTTTCAGATTTGATCCACGTTTATGGATCACAGCTTACCATGTTAAGCAGTAACATTCCCATGTCCACTGAGAATGCTGTAAGCACATTTAGTTAGAGAATTTTTCTGCCTCTTTTTTTAAACCTATGGCTTGCTTTCTTTTAATCCAAGTACTGGACACCAAGATTTTTTTCACGTAAATCAAAAAAATTGTTTTGGTTAGTCAAAAGGAATGCATTTCATTTTGGGCCAGTTCAATGTTCTGAAAATTACTGCTAATTTTTCAGTTAAGTCACCAAAGCGAAATGAGGTATTCACACAGTTCTAATAAATACCTCACTGCCATGCCAGAAGGCTTAAATAAATAGGATTTGTGAAGCAACCTGAGAACTCCAGAAATGCTAAGATTCATTTATGCCACTTTTCCTTCAGCCCCCTTCAGTGATAGGACTGTGTCTGTCTCATCACTTCCCTGGCACTAAACTGTGCACCAAAGATCTGGTCTGCTTGGGCTTCCTATGGTCCAGCTCTGGTTATTAAGACCAATGGAATGCAACACAAGCGTGTGACACAAAACTGATAAAAGATTCCTATTAAAGAACAGATTAAGTATAACAAATTCAGCATCCATTTGTACCTTTGCCTGTTCATCTCAAAAACTTGAGCCCCAAATCATTGGGCATGAAAAGTCTGTCTACTCAGGTTCAGTTTTGAAATAAAAAACTTGCCAAACTTGTCATTTTCAATAAAGTTTAAGATCCCCGGGCACTGGCCAGTGTTGCTGACATCTGAGGGACTGTCACTGGCACTGGTGTGTAGCACAGCTCCCTTGTTGTGTGATCAAGGGCCTTGCTTTTCACTCATGGTAAAATGCAACAAAATAAAAGGCCTGTAAAAAAATCCAGGAGTGTTTTGAAGATCAGAGCAGAGTGTCAGTAGCCAGCTGCATGCTTTGCATGTTTGGATACCCGGGAGACAGCCACAGACAACTTCAATGGTATAAAATGATGGGCTGAGTGGTCAGGCTCAAGGTTAGAGTAAGTGGCTGGCAGCCAGGCACCAGTGGGGTTCCTCAGGAGAGCTGGTGCTTTTATGAACGATCTGGATGCAGGAATTGAATGTATGTTGGGAATTGAATGTACAGTGTATCTGATGACAATACTAAACAAGGAGACAATACTAAACAAGGAGAAGCTGTGGACTCCTTTGAGGGTAGAGAGGCCATATAGAGAGATCTGGATAGACCAGGGGGCTCTGCAATCACCACCTGTATGAGACCCAGTGCAGGATTCTGTACCTGGGACCAGGTAATCTTGGTTATATGTAGTCCCAGCTGGAGCTCTGCTGGAATAGGGCTGGTCTCCAGCACAGCTGGGTCTGGTTTCTTCAGCTTCAGACCTGCTGCCGACCTGCAGGCTGGCTCTGTGGTGTGACTTCTGTTGTACCTCACCATCAGGGACTCGTCTGATGATCTGGACTCTGGCTCCACACTGGTAACACTCTCTCAGGTACTCTGGGTGGGTGCTGCCCTGCCAGCTCTGTTATGCTCCAGCTCTCCATCCTGCAGCCCTTGCTATCCCCTTATGCCTTCTTAGAAGGTGTTTGTACCCTTATATGTACAAATATGTACAACCTTTTGGTTCTGCTCCATGTCAGCAAAAGACTGATGTTTAGCTTTTCTTCCCAAGATAATTCATGGTTAAGTTTACGACCTCCATGTAGGAGGGATGGAAATTGTATCTTCTGCATCAGTTTAGGTACAAAATCCCGGCTTTTTTTATCTCAGAGTGCAAGCTGGGGGTGCAGCTGAGGCACTAGCTTGGGGACAAAAAGGACATCCAGAGTCATCAGCTTCTTATCTCCCTCTTTAGGGTGGTGAACTAATTGTAAGAAAAGAAAACACGTGAATCAGTGACTGGTAAATCTGCCCTTTGCTGTCCTGCAGAGAGGTGGCTGCAGCCATCGAGGTCTGCGACAGCTCTCGCCTGGATTACTCTTTATTTGTGCCAGGGTAAGAAGCTCAGTCCCAGCAGCTCTGATGGGGGTGAGAGATGGCAGAGAGTTCTGAGGTAGGACAAGCCGAGGGGAGCCTATCTATAGTGTCCGTACTGCAGTTTGCTCTGATCAGTCACAGCCAGCTCTGCAACAGGGCTCTGCTGCTGCCTGTAACAGGGTCCGTGTGGGGGCATTTACCAAGCCCCGAACAGACGGCAGCACACTGCACCCTGAGTGAGAGCTGCCAACACACAGCCCCCCCAAACACTGAGAGCTGCCCTCCCAGGGAAGGACAGCCTCATATATAGGGTTGCACTGATTTGGGAAAGCCTGGATGGATTTTTGCTCTGAAAACAAATTAGTTTGGCTTTTTTTTTTTTTTTTTTTTGGTCGGTTATTTGAACTCTTCGCAGTATGTTTGGAGTTTTTTATCAAGTTACTAGAAAACAAATTTTCTTGTGCCTTTAGCAGTCAAAAAAACCACAAAAAATGTATTGCCAAAGACAGGGGAAAAATTGCTCTGTCTCGTTTGTCAGCCTCTACCCCAGACACTGGGGTTTTTTTCATAAAATTTTCCACCGCATTCATTAAAAGCTATTTCCTCTCCAAAGTTTTGATGATAAAATGTTCATGCACTTTGTTCAATGGTAAATTTCACAGTATCTCCTACCATCTGCTTCACTGCAAAAGATTTTCCCCTATGAAGACTAAATATATAAACACAGAAATGCAGATTTCATGTCAGCAAGTTCTTCTCCAGAGATTAGGAACTATTTGCATGAGCAGGGGCTGTTAGCTTGATTATATCTTAATATTGAACCATCCCTAAATTGCTAGTTAAATAAAGCCAGACAAGACACAGATAAACTCTGGGGGTTTTTATTTGTATAATGTATATAACTGAGATAACACAGAATCTAAAGGAGATGTAAGAATACAAATCTATGTAAATAAAGAAATCAGATCTATGCAAATAACTGACCTGGGGCATGAGAAAGAAGGTCCTGGTTAAATTAAACGAACTGTTTGACCTGACAGACCTTTATTTGGAGAGTTTTAACACTTTCGTAAACTTTCATGTATGAATCAACTTTTTTAAAACAAAATACAAATCCCAAAACTTTATTGATCTGACAATATTTTCATCCAAAACCCTTTCAAGTTGATCTGAATTTTAATTTTTCTTTCCTTCCTCCTTACAGACCATTTATGTGCTCTGGTGTCTTATTTACTGGGGAGCAATTTGCTGCTGGAATGAAGGGTGTGGTATCATGGGCTCAGTGCCCCTCACTCCCATGAAAACACTGAGGACTGTAATGTGCATGTGAACTGTGTCCGTGCACGAGGGTAGGACAGGGAAAATGTGATTCAGTCCCAGAGAGAAGCCTGGCTGACACAGATATGCAGCATTTGTAGGAAGGCAAGTGTTGTCTTAGCTGACCCTCAGCTGCAGAACCTGAGCAAGTGCAGCTGATGTATGCTGACCAAAAGAGAATAGTTTCACAACCATTCTTTTGTGATTGCTTTGGTTGTAAAGCCTAGGATGTGTTTGCAGTACTGAAGCTCAACAATGCACAAGCTGCATTGGCAGGAGAGAAAGAAATGAAGCCTCATCTTTTTACTTATGAAACTACTCAGAAATCATGAATGCTTGATACAATGTGTGGCACTTGCAATGTAAGTACTGCACTGACCCCTGTTTCTTTGGCCAAAAATAACTTCTCAGTCTGAGACACTTGCCATATGAATAGCTGCTACTTACAGAATCTCCCCTGCTTTTCTACTTTGTCCTTTTGCTGAAATGGTGACCTTCAACAGAGCTAAACAAGTCAAATCTCTTGATCTGAAAGTATTCCAACTTTTGATACATCTACACGTCCCAGAAATATGAGACTGTGGTCATGGGGAAAGTTAATAAATATATTAATCCATCTTTTAGGAAGCCCTGAGGAATTCTTATTGTGTGAAAGCCTGTCTGCCATTTTTGATTTAACATCTGATTACCTGTGTTTGGAAACTTCCAAAGGTTTACTGCCTTAAAAGGCTACACCAGGTTGTTGGTTTTCAACTGCTTAAAAGCAAAACTCACGGTTTAAGAACAATTATCCAGGCAATGATTTGGCTTGAGTTGGTCGAGTAATAAGCATCAGTAGTGCTAACCAGCACAGGCCATCCCCAGCACTGCAGCTCTGTGCTCTGCTGCGGACTTTGCACGGTGCTAAGTGATCTCTCTCCAGGCCATGGACACTGCCCTGCCCTCAGAGGAAGCTCAGCTAACCTCGTCCCTTTTCCTAGGAGTCCTACAGTCCTTTAGACACCTGGAGAACCACGCTAACAAAATCCAGTCTGAAGCCTCTTCTGGGTGCTCCAGGAACAGGCTGGTCACACAGGGGGGCAGAATCCAGAAACGTCCTCTCTCTGCCTCCCCCAGGACATGTAAGGGCTTAGGGGTAGAGGTCTGCATCCATCCCTGCTGAAGGAATGGCAGGAGATGCACTGAATGCAGTATTTACCTTGGTGCAATTAACACTCTGTTCCTAACAAGCATGTAGAAAGGAATAAAATACTGAACAACTCATCCTATCTGCCTCAGCCCACCCAAAACCAAACTTACACAGCCAAAGGAAGAGCTGCTTAGTAGCCCATAGGGCAGCTGGAAGAAGTTGTGGGTTTTCTGCTAACAAAACCTGCCTCTGAAGGGAAGCAATGGTTTGATCACTAAATACTAAAGTGCAAAATATTTCTCATTCTCTGTAGGTACTCCGCAAAAAAAAAAAAAAAAAAAAAATTTTTTAGAGAAAA
>WEKY01003525.1:206452-268078 GCA_013390045.1 Picathartes gymnocephalus | reverse complement strand
AAAAAAGTATTTTTCAGTGAAAGAGATAGTGGATTAAGAAAAAGAAGATAAGGAACGAAAGAAGTAAAGAAGTAAATAACAAAATTCCCATGCTGAGCTTTTGCAGACAAAGATAAGCATCTGAGGGCTTTCAGTAATACGTATTTTCTATAGGCTGTTTTAAAAACACTAAATGCAGAGTCTTTTACGGTTATAACAATGTTTGGAAGAAGCACAAGGCATTGTTTTACAAATGACTGTATTTGAGAGGCTTGTGAACATTGCTGCTTGAGACACAAAGAAACGCTGATACATTTTCCTAAGACTTTATCAGCTACATTGCAGAAGTGACGAACTTGCAAAGGAGTAAAGGGAGATTTTTCATTTCGAGGGGGAAGAAAGCATGTTTAATTTATAGCAGTGTTTCTCAAAAAGGTTGTAGATTTTTCTCAGGTTAAAATCCACATCCTTCCATGGGAATTCTTCAGTGCTTCTGTGGTTCGGTGTGTGACTGTTTATATTTATTTTCACTCTTCTGCTTTTGTAAGAGATGTAAACCTGATAATATTCATTTGCATTCACTCTGCCTTCAGGGTATCTTTTTCCTACTTCCACAATCACCTATTGGAATCCTATGCAACAATGGTTTTTACTTTGGTGGGAGGATCACTGAGGCCCTAAATGAAAAATCAGAGCTTTGGATTCCCCTATCCTTTGTTCCTGTTCTAATAATCTTGTATCCGTAGCTTTTTAACTGCTTCCCTGTGCTATTCTGCATCAGTCGAACTTCCCAGAGAACTAATTTTAAAGTACACGAGGGCTGATCCCTGAACTGAGCTCCTATTTCACCACTGAATCATGCATTGTTTTAATTTATACAAGCTGAACTAGCTCTGCTAGGGACTAGGGAAGGGAATAGCAAACAAACAATGCATTTCATCCTTCCAAGGAGCCTAAATCTATATTCATTCATATTCTACAGTAAGGAGCCTGCTCCATTAATGAGGGCAATTCCATACAGTGATTCTCTCGAATGTGCCCATCACTAGATTTTCACATAACAAAAAAGAAGAGGAAGGATCACACGGTGATGCTCATTAGCTCTTCTCAAAGTCAAATGCCTGCGGGGCAAGCACTGGAGGAGGTGTTGCCACCTGCAGCTAAACAAACACAGGTAGTTGGGTTTCCAGGTAATGTCAAGTTCTGGCAGGGCAAAGTGCTGTAGCGGACTGAGAAACTGAATTGCAAGGTAGAAAAATTGATTCCTAAAAGCCTTAAGTTTGTCTTACAAACAATAATTACTTTTGTTCCTTTTTCCTAGCTTTTTACCATTCCAGTGGTGTTTCTCCCAGTAATGTCTTTTTACCAAATTTGCTGTGAGATAGTAAAAGTAGCACACATTGTCCAGGGATAAAGAAAAAAAAGAAAAAAAAAATTTTAAATGAAAAAAAACCCAAAAAACACCAAAAGAAGAAAAAAGGCAGGTCTTTCAGGACATTTAATTCCTGGAGAATCTAAGAAAGCAAGGAGATAATTTTCTCCCATTAAAGTACATTACAAAGAGTTACAACAAGCACTCAAAATCCAGTAAACCTAAAGTCTGAGAAGGAGAAATGAGTTTTAGAGAGCACAGGTAATACCTCCCAAAACAAAATCCGCTTTTCAGCCTACATGTTGAAACTTTGTTTGACTGCTCAATTTGCCCCTGAGCTGCTGGGAGAAGAGCAAACCTAATTTGTGCTGTGCTGGCTACCAGGGCTTCTGTTCACAGACCAGCCTGCACACAGCAGAAATAATGGGAAGGCTCTGAGTGGGGCTGCATCTGCTTTGTTGCCATTTATCAGCTCCCAGGTAAAGCACTGCAGACTCTACAGCCTCCTCCTTCATTCCTGCTGGATTCCCACCCTGCAGTGGGTGTTGTTTTTCACTGGACTCCTCCTCATGGGCACACAGCCATCGGACTCACATTCTGCTGAGCAAGGTGACTCCTTATTTTTAGTCTGAATGTCTGTTTCCATTAAAAATGAAGGGAACATGCACTCACGTGTAAAATTTCTGAGTAAATTGGGATGGTTATGAAAGCAACAACTTTTCAGGATGTGGTGACAGGTGCACATCAAACACCAGAACGATGGAAGCACGGAGCTAACACGGTCTGTGGCCCAGTCTGGTGTGCAGTGAGGAGCCCACAGCCCAGCACAGACAAAAGGCACCTGAAAAGCTGGGCACAGGCTGCATTAAATAAACAGGTCGGGTTAAATTCCGTATGTTGCCTCAGAATTGCTCCTAGACACAACTCCCCAACTACAGATGTTCTTTAGCTGAGATACACCGAGAATTTAGACCCAAAACTCAGTGGTATCAGGTAGATTCAGATTCATTTAGTTATGTCTTGATAGACAGGATATCTATTGATATTGAGGAATCTGATCTCAGGTTTGCCTGGTTTTGATTTGCTCTGAGCAGCATGGTCTGACCTAACAACTGACCCTGCTTTCAGCAAGAGGCTGGATTAGATGAGCTCCTGAGATCCCTTCCTGCCTGAAACACCTTGTGGTCCTATGCTACTGGGGTTTGAGGGATCAAAATTATTTATGAATTGAAATTAAATTCAGTAAATAATTCTGCCTGGAAAATGGACAGAAGCATTTTTTAGTTTACGTTAATGCTAGATTTTCAAAATTATATATTTGAAAAACATAAATTGCTTCACTCTTATATTTTCTAAATGCAAAACATATTCTTTCTATTTGCGTGTTTTTCTCAGTGAAATTGAGGAATTGCTTCAGGATGATGCTTTATTGCTTTGAGTAAGGTCTTTGCATTTCACAGTAGTAACCTGAAACCAGCAGCTTTTCTCTCTCAGGCTGCTGAGAGAGGATGTAAAGGAAGCCCTTGTGACACGACAGAAGCAGCAAGATATTATTTTCTGTTTAAAATCTTAGGAAGGGCTTGGAATGAAACACAGATTTCTCTTCCTAAGTTCAAAAAGCAATTCTCGAATACATATCAACCTGAGAATATGTTTTTCTGCCAGTCTGGGGTTAGCAGCAAACAAAAAAAAAATGAGTGACAATTGTACAAAGCCTTATACAACCTCATTTTCCTCTAAATACAAAACCTGCTTTCTGTTTTGCTATTCCAAAGCATCTACATTACTTTTCTGAGACTTTGAATGAATTCACCCTGGCATTGAAAGTTCAGCCTCAAATGGTAAGATTTTAAGAAAACTAGAAGGATTCAAGTGAAAGAATAGACAAAGGCTTTATTGCAGATTCCTTGAAGACAAAAAATACAGTTCCCAAATCAATTGAGCTCTCCAGTTGCAAGCATGAGCACACTCTTGACTGGCACATATATTAAAAACAGACAAATATTGTCACTGAAGCATCTGCTTGTGTTTTTAAGGCCCATAGCAGACTTGCATCTTTTCCTTATAATGGAGGAAAATCTATAAGTTACACAGATTCTTTTTGGTGCCTTTAAGAAGTAAAAGTGTCCTAGGAATTGTTAGTGTGATTTACTCCTTATGAATTATCACTTGAACAGAAGAAGACTGTAGGTTACTTGGAAAAAGGTGGGAAAATACTTCAAATAATGGCCTAAATAGACACCATCAAAGCTAGCTTTGGGTTTCTATCTTGTAGAGCTGAGTGCTAACCACACAAACAGATGTAAATCTTTAGTAAATTCTCTGAAATCTGTTAAAATTATTTATCTTGGTATGATTTAGAAAAGTCCATTTCTTGAAGTATACATTTCTCCTTTTTTCATCTGGGGAAGTTTTTCACCTACATGTAGAAAGGTGCTACTTTATTCTGAAAAGAAAAATCTGTTTTTTATTTGAAGATTTCTTTGGCAGGAGAGAAACTCAGTTGTAGAGCTGCTCTTAGAATCCTGTGGGAAATAAAAGAACAGAATATGCTGAAGGGTGCTTGGGAGGAAGGAAAGGAAATGTCTTCAGATATATGTCACTATATTATTCTGATCTATAGGGGCCTTTCAGAGTGTAATGCAATGCAATTCATTTTAGGTGGCACAGCACCCCCACAAGGCACAATTTTGAAGTGAGAGATGTCAAAATTGGGAGGGGAAGCATAAAGAGCCTAGCAGGGAACTGCTGCTTGCTTCTGGCACGTGCTGATATAAAAATCCATGGGCTGTGAATAATACTGACTTTGGAAGCAAGGTAGAGAGAAGTGTGCAATAAAAGGTGAAACAGTTCAGTGATTTTTGGTGCTCTTTTCACACATCTCCGCGTGCAGTCATATTAGGAGAAGACTGCAATTCATATAAATAACAGTTGTAACCGATATAAGGATTAATGCCACTAAACAGAGTCTTTCTGAATTCTAGAGGTGTCTGAATACCAAAGCCTACTCGTATTAGGAAGGGAATTAGAAAGAGGTTCTTTTCAATAATCACTAGCCCTTCAGTGAATAATCAGAAGGAGCAATGCACACTATTTAAAATTAATAGCCTTAGCTTTCTTTCCTAGGAGGAAACTAAAACCCAGCAGGAAATTCAGGATGATATGCAACTTGTATGCATAAAACCATGCACATAAGGCTGGAAAACATCTTTGGCTTGGATCAACCTGAAGTCCACAATGCCCCTACTGCCTTGGAAAAGAGAGCTGCACATTTGTTACGCATGGCGTGGCAGTCAATCTCAGGGTCTATTTAACTTTATACTTCTGAACACACTGCTACTTTCTGCCTTCTAGGACAAGCTCGACAATTCATGCAGTAGAAGATATTTTGGATTTGCAGACCAGCAAGCCATTTAGTGCCTGAAACACCTCTGCATTATAGGTCAATAGGAACTCTTTCGTCAGCTTGCTCCATTTCGTGCGTACAGAGGAAATTTCAAAACATGTCACTCAGCCCAAGAAACAAGCTGATGCTCAGACTAGTTATTTTTAAATTTGGGTCTTCACAAACAGAATATCTAACAGACTTCTTAATTTGTTATGCCACTCATTGGCTTTAAATCTACAGCACCATTTAGCAACAAGACCAGTTTTGCTGTCAGTCCTGCTACCTGCTATGTTGTACCACTACCTGCAACCTGCAGTACTGGCTGTCATCCTGTATGTTTAAACCAGAAACAGCTTCAGTTATAGTTTAAGCAAATCCAGGGGGTTTTGATCTAGTGGATTAGAATGCTTACACTGCATCTGTTTTCCTACCTATTCCATATGAGCTGAAGAGTTCTTAGTTTTTATATGGCTCTGATTTGATTCCACACAAACAGGAAGTCCTGTGTTTCTAATACAGGGGAGATGTAGGACTTGGAGCTACACGGCAAAACAGGGCCAGTAGGTGAGTTCTAGCCCTCACTTGCCAGTATGTATTTTAGGTTACCCATGAGAAATTCTCTATTATGGTCAAACAGATCTTGGACTGCTCAAATCAATATGCCTGTACTGTAATCATTGTGACACTGCCGAATACCACCTGAAACTGGAGCCTAAGGTGTTGAGAGCACCTTAAAATTTTGACTCAACATGCCCCAAACTTGTCCTCATTATTCATTACAAACTTCAAAACATAAACACAAGCCTACCAGTGTCTCTGTCTACCTATGTTCTTCTGTTCAGAAAACACTGAATACAAACTTAGTGAACACTATGTGGAAAACATTAAGGTGGTTTGCAGTTTTCATTCTTTTCCATTTGTCTTTTCTGAAGAAATATCCTGCTTCTACTCAACGATTTCCACAAGTACCACACTCAGCTTCAAAGTCTCTGCATGCCTGGCTGTCTGAAAGACTTTAAGTTTTACAACTGTGAAAAGTGATTAAAAGGTTTTCTATTATCTGCTTCCTTTAGCAGCTCCTTTTTTTCCCCTACTTTCTATTTAATGTAACTTAACTGACTTACTCAGAACTCCTTCTTTCTAAGTTATGGGAAAACAAATTAATAGATGCAGAAATCATGTAGCTTACATTGCATATGCCCTATACCCTTTCTCTAAAACCATTTTGCCTACTCCTATTGTCAATGGAGCAAGGACAAACACACTCTACTTTCCCATGCCAGCCACGTGAGCTCCCACCCTAGGCTCTCTCTGATGCAATAAGGCAGCACATATAGGGAGAGGAAACTGCAGGGAATGTCCTTCTGGTTGCTAGGAAGAACAAAACAAAAAATATTTCACAGATAAGTTTGAAAGAGTCTAAAATAGAAAATAAAAAATCTAATAGAAAAGGAAATATGGAATGATAGACCAAAGAAAGCAGCAGAAATCAAGAACCTGACAAAGAGCTCTGGGAAGTCAGTATGTTAAAGCGGAAGTATTTGCTGAATACTTCATATTCTTACAGTATTCTAAATTCAGTCCAGTACTGATCATTTCTATTCCTTTGATTCTTCCAATTATTTTATTTCTTTGGCTTTTATATCCTTTCTACCAAGCAGGGCTTGTTGTTTTATCTTGAGCTGATGTTTCTCTTTTATAAGCCACAACCTCAACCATGCACTCAGAAAACCAAGTTGGTCTCTGGTGCAACGAATAATTTTGGTGTTACCAGCCCAGCAAAGGACCACCCCCAGAGCCACCCAGTCTCCTGTGAGCTGCACGAGAGCGACAGCAGCCTGAAGCCTTGGGGTGGGATCAAACAGGTCAGCCAACACTGCCTTTAAAACAAAAGAATTCCAGCTACAGATGCAGTCTGCAAAGTGAAATCTCAAACTTTATGGCTCTCAAAACCAACAGCAATGAAAACTTAGGATAAAAAGGAAGAAAACTTGATTATTTCTTTCAATGGTAAAAATCTAAATATAAGTCTAAAGTCTAAAGAACCCAGGCTTTGTTAGTTTAGTGTATGTCAGACTCCAACAATACAAGACGCCTGCAACAATGGTATTAATATAACCATTCTTATTAGCACATTTTTACCACAGGAAACAAGATGTTATTGTTTCTAATCTCTAACATATTGAATAATATTTTCAACAAGATAATTCCAAACACATTTCCTCTTGTAGCTATTTTATTACATTTCCTACAGATAATGCTTACAAAATTATCTCTCTCATTGTTATTACTGTAGCCTCTGGCTTAGGAGACAAACTCTAATAAAAAGAAAAATTCTGTTTTACATTTTTTAGTCCTGGAAGGGATAAAAACTTCCTGTGTTTTCTCTATTATCAAAGCTCATAGTGGAAAGTGACCAAAAAATCCATAAATTAATCCAACTTCTAAAAAAAACCCCTGAACCTCCAAGTGTCAATCACCCCAAGCCTATCAAATGGGACAAAATACCTTCAGCAATGCTTCTAAAGAAGTTATAATTATTCTGGTTTATGTGACTGAAAGATTAGAAGGCTCATGCCATATTTTCAGGGAAAAAAAAGAAGAAATAAATTGAATAATCACTTGTTAATGACAGGCTTTCACACCGAGATAGGAAACTCGATGCTTTTACACTATGGTGTATCTGAAACTATGGTGTGATAAGGGAAAATGGGAACAAATGTAAGCTGTTCTGTTTTATAGTAGTGACCAAAAAGAAAATTTAATCCTGTTTTCTAGCTGAAAAAGCTTTTCCTTTTCTCTTTGCACAAGAATAGCTGGTCAAGCAAGCAGTTCTAGGAGATAGCAAACAACTGTAATGCAAATGCTTTCCTGGGAAAATTGTATTTTTACTCTTCTGTATAGTAGCTGAGAGCTAAAACTGGGTACTTATTATTCTTTTATTAAGATTGTCACCTGATAAGCACCCATTTTCCAAGAGACCAAGAACACAGGTTAGGAACTAGGGCTTTATGTTTTGACAGACACACTGTTGTAAATTCAATCAGTTTGGATAAGTTCTTAATGGTCATTAATTTGACACAGACCAAGCAGAGTAAAGTTTTCAGGGAGCTCAGATTTTTATTAACAAATGTATTTCCCTAAGAATAGTTACTGAAGAACATCCTACTGATTTTCTTCCATCTATATCGTTTAATATCCTGAAAAAAAAAAAATCCCCTCCAAACCCTAACAGTCTAAGTTCTGTTATTTTATGTGGTAAAGTTTGACTATTTGTCTACTTCTTTTTCCTCAGTGTCTTTCTAGTTTTCACCAAAATCACTGGAAAAGTTCGTGTCTGTAGAAACCAAAGAAGGTGTGCAGTTGTTGAGAGGGTTGAATGGTTTGCACAGCACATGCTTCAGGCTCTGAGAGAGCTGGAAAGGTCTCTCATTGATAGAAGGACCAAGAAGGATGTTATTTTGATCACTGTTTACTTAATTTAGACTGAGAACAGACTTAAAAGAGAGACCTCACTTGTGGTTCCTTCTTTGTCTTCCTAATGCCCTATGTAATGTTTATCTAAACATAGACCTTCACTTTTCTCCTCAGATAATTCTTGATTGGTGCTGATGTACAATTTTGTCAATCACAGGGGCACAAGCAGCCTCTCAATCACCTTTTTCCATTAAACAGAATCTCTGAATGACTTATTAATAACTCCTTTTTATGTTGGAATGCTGTCAAAGTTAAAATCAAAGCAAGTGAACCTATCAGCAATAGCTGATTGCTACACACGCAAGCAGTGCTGATGTTTGACAGACCTGTTTCACACACAGAACATTGTTGGCTCTACTCTGCTCCTACTCAGGTGAAAAAGAAAACTGTTCTTGACTTTACTGGAAATCATTCTTAGTTGATATTTGTCTTCCTGGAGTGCTTAATTAAGACAGGCCTCAGAGCTAAGCCAGACGCTGTGCCCACAGGCTGCCCACGCCTGCTGCCCTCCAGCAGGAACACACTTGGTGGCTTTCCCTGCTGTCCTCCCCAGCACTCTTGCAGGACATGGGGCAGGGAGAATGGGGAATCTATGCCACTGCTCTTTTCAGTGAGTATCTTGACTCCATACAGCTTCACCATCAACAAACTGTTGGCTCGTACAGCTGCTTGATCACCAGTACATAATTCTTTTCATTCACAGAATCAGATTTTCATCTCTTTCAATGACATCTTCTCTTTGGCCTTTCATCTTCCTCTCAATTGCATCATCCAGAGTTCTTTCTGTCTTGTCTATAAAACTCTTACTATCATTTTGGTAATCATATTCCCTAATGTTTTAGCCCAGAGGCTGAGATTTATTTATTCTTTGTCCAATCAATAACAAATAGTTGAGAAACTACCTGATGAGCAATATTGTTTCATTTCCTCTCCTCAAGTAACCAGAGTCCTGCTATTCTTCCTCAGGCTGTTGTAAAGCACATGATGAGTTTCCAGTGGGCCAAAAGCTTTAACTAAATTAATTTTCTTCTCTTTTATGAGTGACATAACTAAAGGCTTTGATAGAATTTACAGTTTACTATAGGAAGTTATTTGTTTGTATGAATTTTGGTACAACAATTTGTGTTTATAACACTTGGAAGCTGTTTTACAGGAAACTGCCACACTGCTTCATTAAGACAAGTTCCTTCAGGGAGTAGGATGCCTATCATCATAATGTCATATAAGAACAATTGGTCTCTTGTGATTCTGACTGGTAACACTTGTCTCTTCCTGGGAAATGTTAGGCAGCTATTTCAGAGACATTTTTCTTTTGTTCAGGGATGCTTTTCTCAGCAGCTGGTTAACTGTGTCTTCTGTTATTTTATCCTTCCATGTTCATCAGGTACTATTTGGCAATACCTGACATGCCTATGAATCCTGTGTGCCAGAACCTGTTTCCACACTACAATCTTTCTTTGGTGTCGTTTCCAACTCAGACATCTGCTGCAATGTACTCAGTAGATGAGTTTTAACAAGGCACTGAAAGAGTCAATAAAGAAGAAAAACAGTGCCTCTTAAGCTTTATTTTTAACCACAGATGTGACTTTTTAATATTTAATGAAAACCAGACATGGACATCACTTCTTGTTCCATCAAATAACATGAATATCTGAATATGCCTGAAATGCAGAATTACTGCACCATTACAAAATCACAGAATAATTTATATCGGAAGGCATGTCTGAAGGTCATGCAGTGCAACTCTGTTCTTAGCTGGACAGCTTAGATCCTGCAGACTGAAGCAGGAGATGACAGGAGGAACCTTGACCTCACTGGAACAGTAGGAAAGCTCTGGGGTACTTCTGCTCAGCAGAGCCCTGCACCAAAACAACCCCGTCACAGGGCTTCAGGTGAGGTGTAGCTGGTGACTCGAGAGTGAGAAGACAACCTGTGATTCCTAGTGGTGGCTTTTTGCATGTCACCAAGCCAAGCTTTTGTTCTGCAGACCAGGGGATGCCAAGCTGCCCCCACTCTCAGGCAGCCAACACGAAGCAGCTGGTGCAGAGGCACAACACGTCTGCAAGAGGAACCCTGTCTTTCACTCGCTGATATCTGAAGTTTTCCTTCCACAGTTAAAACATTCCTTTCACCAGCTCCCAGGCTCAGCAATTTTTCTTATTCCAAGAGATTCAGAGAGCACTCATAAAATAAATATACTACTCTTGTTTTCCATCTCTTCTGAAAAACGTTACATGTACAAAAGGAAAGCTGATGCATCGAGTGAATCACACCTCTTCAAAATGTAAGTCAATAATCACAACTGACATCAAAACATTGGAGTTCTGCCAAATCTTTTGTAAAGGTGTGAGTTGTTAATCTAACATCTAGTACAGAACTAGATGTTTTGACAATAATATTAACAAAAGCAGAAGATGTATAAAGTGGGGAGACAAATGAGCACTGCCAAAACTCTACTTTAGCAACCTTCCCTTTAATATCGTGATGGTTTTGCTGGAAATCTCATTTGATTGGGTTAACCAATACATTATTGAAGTGGAGCCTTTCAAAGAGTAAAGAGTACAGCACCAAAGTTCCTCCTGTTGAATGAGAAAATTTGGTTAACTTTTCATTACAACACAGAGAGCACAACCTTGCTCTCCACTTTCAGTACATGATTTTCTTTGAAAGGCTGTGAAAATGAAAAAGAACTCTAAGCGGAACGGAACAGGACTATTAAAGTAAAATAGGTTTAGTCCAGTTAAAGGGTTCATAAAGGAACTTAAGGATTTGACAAATGTACAGCACAAGTGCTTGACAGTCTTCTGAGTGCCTGAAAGTAATGGAAGAACACTCTAGGTCATGATATGTAAGACAGCTCTCAAAATTAAAATACAGTCAGCATAATTAAAAAAACCCCTTTTATAAGAGTCTAAATTTACTATTAACAAAAACAAAAATAAAAGGTATGATAGGCCCTTAGTGTTTCAAATATTTCTCCTGTGTTATATGAAACACCGTGAGTCCCAAGGCGGTCCGGAGGCAGTATTTAAGGAGCTGGAGTGGTGTCTTGTTGGTGAAATGCAGTGAAATGCAGTAAAACGCAGGGAAAGCAGCGGGAACCGGGCGCGCTCCCGGCCCGAACCGGGACCGGCGCGCCCCGCACGGCCCACGCTCGGTCCTGGGGCGCCCTCCTGTGGCCGCAGGCCGGCACTGCAGCGGCAAACACCGCGCCTTCTCCGCAGATTGAGAAGGGACAGGAAACGCGGGCTCATATGAAGGGATGGTTGAAAGACACAGGGAAAATAAGAGGTGAAAGCATTGCTATGTCCGGGATATAAATCTATAACTGCTATGTCAAAAACTGTGTTTCAAACTAGTAAAGAATAAAACATTAGCTACTGGGACAAAAACATCAGCTATGTCAGCCGAAAAAAAAAAAAAAACAACCAAAAAACAAACAAAACAAACTGCAACAAAAAGCATAACTAAAAGACTATTACTGCAGGGCAATTTTTTCTTTTGCTTAGTTTTTTGGGGTTTTTTTTTCCACACAATTCAATTGTTGCCACAGCGTAAGATTACAGAATTGTTTTCTATAACAATTTAGTGGGAAAATACAAATCATTTAGGTTATATATGTTTCTGATAGGAAGTTAAATATCACAGTCTGTCAGGAGAATGACATTTTATATAGTAGTTTCATAGCAGTTCCCATCAGGGTCAATACAAATAATGTTAAGGCCATATAAACGTACTGGCATATATAGCCTTTGAAATACAGACTTACTGCTCCTCGACATCACTGGGAATTCTGCTAAAGATTGGAAAGAGTCATGTGATGTTTTCAGATTACTTTCAGCTAAAAGTGCAGTATAATCAAGAGAGGCAGTCATCAACCATCATAAATCTCTGTATCAGCTTCAGACTGAAGCCTCCTGTTCCAAAACAAAGGCCTGATGGTCACCCAGGGGATTTATGATGGGTGATAGAAAAACATGCCCATGGTCTGTGTTGCACACTCAGAGGAATATTCTAGAAATGTCAATCTATTGTACTGAAACTTTTCTAGTTTAGATTGACTAGAAATGTAGACTCTCTAAGCTCACAAGTTCCATCTTTGACATTGATGCTGATTGTGAAGACTCAACTTAGGGAAATTAGTTGAATATATTACCAATCAAAATCAGAGCAGGAAAATGAGAAGTAAATAAAAATTCCTAAAAACACCTTCCCCCCATCCCTCTTTCCTTCATGGGCTCTAACTTTATTTCTGATCTCTACCTCCTGCCCCCAAAGTTGCCAAGGAACAAGGAGCAGAGGTTACGGTTAGCTCATCACAACGTTTCTGCTGCTGCTCTCCCATCAGGAGAACTTCTTCCCCTGCCCCAGCACTGGTTCCCTCCTACGGGAGACAGTACTTCAAGAATTTCTGTAACGTGAGTCCCTCCCACAGGGTGCAGTCCTCCAGGCACAGGCTGACCCAGAGTGGGTCCCCTGTGGGGCCACAAGTCCTGGTGGCAAACGTGCTCCAGTGTGGGCTTCTCTCTCTATGAGGCCAGATCCTGCTCCAGCAGAGTCTTCCCCTGGGGTCACAGCCTCCCTTGGGCATCCCCCTGCTCTGGCGTGGGCTCCTCCCCGGGCTGCAGCTGGATCCCTGCTCCCCATGGACCCCCGTGTGCTGCAGGGGCACAGCTGCCTCTCCAAGGGCGGCACCAGGGGCTGCAGGGGAACCTCTGCTCCGGATCCTGGAGCACCCCCTGCCCCTCCTTCTGCACTGACCCGCGTGTCTGCAGGGCTGTTCCGCTCACATAGTCCCCCTTCTCTGCTCTCTGGCCACAATTACTCCCACACAGTATTTTTTTTCCCCTTCCTGTTATCACAGGAGCATTACTATCATTCCTGATGGGCTTGGCTTGGCAGCAGTGTCAGCTCCATCCTGGAGCCGGCTGTCATTGGCTCTGTCAGACATGGGGGAAGCTTCTGGCAGCTTCTCACCTGCCACACCTGTGATCCCCTCCCCACACACTCTACCCAAACCTGGCCACACAAACCCAGCACAGTGATGAACACTGCCCTTGAACACATTCACAGGGGCTGGCTGAAAACTCAGTGAAGACCCTTGTGGCACCCACCTAAGTGTGGCTGCCCACAGGGCAGCCGTCCCCATCTGCCCTGCTACCCAAGGTTCTGCTTACAGCCACTGCAATGCAGGGCTGCACTTGCCTCCCTCTCAACACAGTCAAAAGAATCAGGGCCATTTTGGTGCCAGTAACTTTTGGATACAATTCTTAATTGTAAGAAGGAATGCCACCCCAGGTAGATCAAGTCCTAATGCACCAATCTTTCCTTTTCTAGTCACAGCATCAATGCCTATACCCATGATGATCAGAGAATATTAAGTTTATAGTTTCTGGAAATAAAAGCTTTTATTCAAAGGCTGTATGTTCACACTAGAACTCCCTGACCTGAACTGAGGGCTGCTGTGGGACCCAGCATGCCCACTGCACACAGGGCCTCTGCAAGGCGGTGGTTACAGATGTGCCCAACCACGTGAATACAACAGAACATTTCTCTTGTGTTGCATTCTAACCAGTTGTATCCCAAGTTTTCTGAGAGTTTTTTCTGTTTAAGTTCGTTCATTTTCAAGACATACATAATTCAGGGAATCTTTTCACTTTCATCTCATGTTATTTGGTTAGTGATTAAAAACAAATTAGCTGACTAAACTGACATGGAGTTTTCCATATGAATGTGAGTGTTGGCTGTTAAAAAGGACTGTTTACAATACCAATATGCTCCTGCGGAGGAAATAACATGCAGGTTTAATATAATCATAAATGCATTTGTGGGCTTATGAGAGAAGTGGATGGAAACTCATGAGTGGGAGGTGAAACTGAATAATTAAGCAGAAAATGTTACATGGTATATTTTCAAATTCACTGACACGCGAAAAAAGGAAATCTGCTACTGAGTTGTGGACCAACAACAGGATATACAGACATTGTTCTGGAAGAATGCAGAAATTACTATTAATTTTAAATGAGACCTGTTATTCCAACAAATAACATAACATGAAGCAAATAAGAAAGAGATTACCCACGACAATTATTTCACAGGTGAGTTGAATGACAAAGTTGTTTTTTGCATAAGCAAACTGAGCTAGAGTTTGATAGTTTAATAGGTAGTATTTCAAAACCACATATTTTTAAAATCTGTGTAAGCTAAAATTTTTAATAACCTCCTGAAGTTCAGATTCCAGTGTTTACTTCTTTGACTCGTCTCTGTGAAACTGGGAGGCTTCTGTACTGCAGGCACAAAGTAGTCTTAAATCCCTCAGCCTTCTTTCCATATCCACGTCAGGAAGACACAGTACACCGTAGAAACTGAAAACCACTCGTGGAAACATATATCTACACTAAAGCAGAATCTGTGGTAAAAATGAACCTTGGATGGCTCCCCACTCCCTGGCTACTATACAGAAAACTACATATTCAGAGGCAGAGGTGAACTAATGACTTATAAAAGAAACAGAAACAGTCAAGTTTCATTGAAGGTCAGCTTAAATAATTAAGACAGAAAATCAGTGGACTAGTTGGCTCTTCTCACAAATACACTTCTACAAGGTTACAGATTACCCACCATCCAAATACATGTAATGAAGAATTTTTTGGTTTAATCATTTTGCAATATTCAGGTTTGTCTTTTTGTGATTGTTATGCTTGCCTTGCCTCTCCACGTTAACACTACTTCACAGAGTATTTTATTAGCATTCCCAGAGAAAGTTCATATTAACTATTCAAAGAACTGAACAAACGGGCATAGCATAATCTGATTTCTTGCCCACACACTAACACCTCAAATCATCCTTGGTTTAGTTCAGCTTGTCTTGATGAGTTCTGGGAATACTCACTGCTCTACACCCTGATTGGGATATCTGTCATTTCTGGGTATCACTTCAGTCAAGGACAATCTAATGAAACCATAATATTTTGGTTATATTTAACCTTCAGCTATTATTGATTATTCATAAAGCAATGCCTAAGAAGTTTTTCATCTTTGTATCTCTATTAACTGTAACTGCTTCTTCCAAGTGCTGATCTGGTTATTATAACATCACCATTTCAGTGAGGTTATTGAAAAGAGTTTATTGAGAATATCATGCAAACTAACAAGAAAAGAGCATTTAACCATCTTTACAAGAGTGTAATAGTCTCCTGCCCCCTGAAACTTTTGGCTACAGCTTTAAACTGACAGGACAAAAGTCTGAATTGTTTACTCTAATTCAAACAACTCAAAATCCTATGTATCCCACATGAATGCAAAGTCAGTATTACAGTGTCAGAAATACATATATATATTGCGACTACCAGTCTTAAATGGAAATATAGAGGTCTAAGTATCACCTGTAGGACATGCTGCAAATCATAATGGAGGGGAGAAGGAGTCAGCCATGAGAGGTTTCTATGGGAAGTGAGACACAAGGAAAACCAGCAGACATAAATTTGAAAAATTGAGTTAAAATCTCTATGAATCTTGTCAAGACTGAAGCCCAAAATGGGTAAGTAGGAGAACTGTATAAAATTCCATTGAGAGACTTTGATAGTTAATTGGATTATCATCTTTTTAAAAGAATGTTTCACGAGGAACTCTTACCTGTAGTCCCTGACCATTCCTTTAGCTAAATCTCACCAGGTGAGGAAAATACTCAGTAGCTCCTGTCACTCTCACCCCAGAGTCTACAGGAAGAGTCGTTCACAGATCAGGATGTTGGGGAAGGCTCTGATGGTTGCTGCTGTTCTGAAAGGTTGGCACTGATGTCTACATTTTAAACTCTTAACTCCTTCAATGTATGGAATCAAGGCTGGCATTTCCTGGTGAAGGTCCATGAACAAATGGAACATCTAAGGTACAATTCCTCCAAAAAAAGTATCAGTTAAACTGGTACAAATGACCAAGGATTAAGGACTCTGGTATGATCAAGAAGTGTCATTTACCTGCACTTTCTGTCCTTAAACTTTCCTAAGGAGATGGGAAGGGACCTTTTTCTTACTTTCTCTGTAAATATTTAAGAAGGCGAGTGAATCAATTAGTGAATAGAAGTCAAGGTTGCTTTATTTTGCCTTTTAATTATTTGGATGATGAAAAGAGGTATTTCAAATCACAAATGCCACAAATGCAGTCAGCAGATCAGCCTGCAAGCACCAAGCTGTGTAGATCTGAGTAAGAAATAGAAGCACTGGGTTTCTATTCTGTCCTCAGGACAAGACCCAGGACTTGGAACAGGTCAGTAGAGATTATTGGGAAATATGAAACAACTCAAGGAGGTGGAGGGCTGGGGAATTTTGGTTGAATTATAAAAGTCACTGCACACATTGGGGTTGGAACTAGATGATCTTTCAGGTCCCCTCCAACCCTAAACTTTCTGTGATGCTATGATTATATATTAGTGAAGTCTAATATTTCAATTAAGTAACATTTTACCTTTAATAGTAGAAGACTGTAATGGAATTACTGAGATGTATTCTTATAGTGTCACCACATTTGAAATACAGACACATTGGAAAAGATCTCATTTACTGGAAGTCTATCTAAGAACTAGTTACTTTATTTGTGAACACATTGCAGAAGGCATGGACAGTTCAGTCTGAAGATAGTTCAAAGTAAAAATCAAAGTAAAATAGGAAAAACAGTAAGTAATTTGAAAAGCAAGAGGTAAGGTTAGGAGTACTTGGGCTCTGGAGATACGTACATGCTCTCATTAAGTAGACAAGGATTAGAACATCCACTAGTCAGGTCAAAATAAAGAATGCTAAATTTAAGCAACGGCAAGAAAAATTTAAGTTAAGCATTAGGGAAGATTATACAGTACAGCAGCTTTTATTTTGGGGAGAGTAGTGAAATCATCACTGGAAGACAGAGCTAAATTAGACATCCTTATATTCTGTCTGCTCAGAAATAATCTGCCTTCCTGACAGCAACTTATTTGATTAAAAAGAGAATAATTATGACAAACAATGAATCAAAAAAAAAAAGAAAAAAAGAAAAATTTCATCTAACTTTCAGAGCTAGGCATCATCACTCCTGGCAGACTGTTGAAATGTTGAGTTGAACCATTCATATCGTTTCCAGTTTAAAAAAAATAATGTATTTCTAACATGAAGAAGTCACAAGAGTGATTCATTGTATCTAAATTCCTTCATGGAGAGTTTAAGTTGAAGATGTGCCATCATATCGGAGCCAGGTTCTACAGTGAACTGGACGTGCAAAGTCATGTTGGAATGTCCGTGAGGGTTGAAATGCAGCTGAAGGCTGCAGCCGATGATCTTGCAGATCTTTTCGAACATTATGGAATCTACAGTCCTAAAATAATAGTATCTGTTACACTGAGAATTTGTGCATTGAACTGCTAGAAGTAGCTAGGAGCGAGGCAGAGGAATTGTCCCTTCAGCTCAGCTTGTCTGGTGCCATACCCCTTCGGAGGTGTTCAGGTCTTCAGCAGAACCACCACTGCAGGAGCAGGACCAGTGCTAATGCGGAGTCACAATTCACAGAATCACAGAATGTCCCGAGTTGGAAGGGACTCACAAGGATCATCAACTCCAACTCCTGGCCCTGCACAGGACAACCCCAAGAATCCCACCCCATGCCTGATCATTGTACAAACTGTTCTTGAGCTCTGGAAGCCTTGGGGCTGTCACCACTGCCCTGGAAAGCCTGTTCAGTGCTCGACCACACTCTGGGTGAAGAACCTTTTCCTGATGCCCAGCCTAAACCTCCCCTGATTCAGCCTCACGCCATTCCCTCGCATCCTGTCACTGGTCACCACTGAGAGCAGTGTTTGTCCCTCGTGAGGAAGCTGTAGACTGTGATGGGGTCTCCCTGCAGTCTCCTCCAGGCTGAACAGACTAAGTGGCGTCAGCTGCTCCTCACACGGCCCTCAAGGCCCTCAAGGGCCTTCACCATCCTCGTGACCTCCTTTGGACAGGAGCTTTGGCTCTTATACTGTGGTGCCCAAAACTGCACAAAGGACTCAAACCGTGTGCTCAATTCGCGTTTATTGTTAACTCCTGGTCATGGCCAGGCAGGCAGAGCCCACTGCACGGCTGAGCCTCCTCACCACCAGGGCCGTCCCTCAGAGACCGACCCCGAGCCGCACGGGCCAGGCCGCCATGTCCCCCTCCATCCCAGCAGCCCCCGCGCTACTCGGCCCGTCATTCCTTTCGCCTCGCCCCAGGCCCCGCATGACCATTGCTCCACGCGACCGTTACTTGGCGTCGTTTGGGGCATCGGCACCGCCCGCACCGCCCCCGCCTAAGCGCGGCCCCGGGCCGGACCGGGCACACAGGCACACACGGGCACACACAGACACACAGCCCCCGCCACACGGGCCTGGCTGAGGGTGCCGCGCGCCCCGACCAGCGCCGGTCAGGCCGCGCGATCTGATTGGGCGACAGTGCCGGTCACTCAGGCGCCCGGCGCGGCACCGCGCGATCCGATTGGCCACCAGGGCGGTCACTCCGGCGCGTGACGGGCGGGGTGGGAGGGGAGGCGGGACCTCGGCCCCGCAACTGCCGGGTTCGCGCGCGCCCCGCGCCACTGCGGCTGCGCGCGCGCGGGGCCGTTACAGAGGCGGCGGCNCCCCCCGCGCGCCGCCCGCCGCCGTTTCGGTTTCATTTCCGGCGGCCCCGGGCCCGGAGCGGCGGCGCCGAGCGGAGCCCCCGGCGCTGCCCCCCCTCCTGCCCAGGGCGGCCACACCCCCGGGCTCGGCGTGAACCGAGCGCCCCCGCCCCGCACACACACACCGCTCCTCCCCCGCCTGCGCCGGCACAGAGAAAGGGAAGGGAGGCGGCGCCGGGCCTGGGTCTCCCGCACCGTGCACAACATGGAGGAGCTGGTGGTGGAGGTGCGGGGCTCCAACGGGGCCTTCTACAAGGTACCGGGTGCTCGCGGCCGGGCCGGGCCCCAGGGGAGAGAGCGGGGACGGCAACGGGAGGAGGAGGCGGCGGCGGCTCCTCCTCCTCCTCCCCTCGCCGAGGGAGAGCGGAGGCCCTGGGGCAGGAAGGAGGAGGGAGAACCAGGCAGGGGTGGAGGCCGCGGCGGGTCCCTCGCGGTGGCCGCGGAGAGCGAGCCGGCGTCCGGCGGGGCTGAGGGGACTCGAGGCCCGATGAGGAGGGAGAGCGGGGAGGCCTCGGGCCTTCCCCTTTTGTGGGAAGGGGCGCCCGGGGCCGCCTTGTCCCGGCTCTGAGTGAGGATCAGCGCTGGGATGGGGCATTAACTGCTAAATCCTCAGCTTTTGTCGCTACTTAAGGAAAGTCTCTCTCGCCGTCCGGGTTTCCAGGAGAGCTGCACTGCACTGCATGAGCACGGCCTGCAAGGCGGGGAAGAGGGGGGGCCCTGGTTGATACACATTCCTGATGAAATGCTGTGGTGGATTCTTGCTCCTAATGCCATGGCAGAGGAAGCTGCCTAGTGATGTTAAAGACAGCGCTGCTTGGCCAAATATATCTGTGCTGAGTCGCTAAATACATGTAGTTACCAAATGTACTTCTTACTGAAATTACTTAGAGGCGCTCCATGTTTGTTTCCAAGCCCTTGTGCTTAATAAAGCCATCACTGAGCCTTGAACATATATGCTGAGCCCTGAATATGTTTTATTAATACCGTGTAGTATTGTGTGGCTTTGCATGAGGTGGGTTGTATTAATCAGCTCATTAATAGGGTATAATTCGTAGTTTCACAGAAAATAAAATTCGGATATGGTGGGCTTGGGCCTACTCTCATTGACCTGTTATCAACATACCAGGAACAGCCATGGATCAGTTCCTGCAAGTCTCCCATGGTTTAAATGTTTCTAGGACTTTAAAAATTGGGCCTAGTTATTTTGCGACATCCAATATTTATGTTAGCAATGAAGGACTGGGTAGAGTTTCACACTCACATGTTCCCGTGGTAAGCCAGGTGGATATCCAGATGATACAGTTCCAGCACCTCCGAGTTTTTCAAAGAAAAAAAGACCTCTTAAAAGCTTATTTTTAAAATACATGTGCTAATATGGTATTCTGAAAATAATTTTTTTCCCCAAAAAAAGTATGTATGATACAAATCAGTGATAACTAAGCATCCTGTGAGCTCACAGTGCTGTAGTCAAAGTTCTAGAACTGTATATTGCTTCCTGGAATTAAATAATCTAGTACTCTTAAGAATCAGCTTTACATTTTTAAAGGTACAGTATTTGGTCAGAAAGATCAGAAGGAGTTAATACATTGCACGGGAGAACTTTTAATGAGGTTTTTATCAAATTAGAGTAGTTTCACAATGATGTGAAAGAGATGATGGTAATAATGACATGATGCATTCTTTTGTGACAAATATTATGGCAGACACCTGGGAGAATTGAAAGCTTCTGGAACTTTCATTGTTTATGTTCAGGTTTGACTCCATGGGGCCCTGTACCCCTTGTGTGTAGGTAAAAGCTTCGTTTGAGCATATGGTCATGGAAGCTTATTCATGATTGAGGTGAACCCAAGTTCTAACACAGACATTGCCCCAAGCAGTATGGTTATGTTTGTCCTTTAACTTTTAGAAATTTTGACAGAATTTTTTTGTTTCCTCTTTATCACTAACTAGGAAGACTTGGTTAAATTTTCTAAAGGGAAAAATGGGCATATGGATTTATCTGTCTTCACCTGAATTACCTCTTTAGATGGAGCATCACACTTAAGATAAATGCAATTTTTTTTTTAAAATAATAAAAAAGTGGGAATTGTTTTACACCCTCATGAAATAATGTTCAGTATAAGCTAGCAATTTTCCTCTAGTATCCCCCTAGTTTGAATTATTATATTCTAGTTACAGATTTTTCTTTCCTCATAATGTCTGAGTATCAGTCTGTTATAAATATATTTAACTTTTTTCTTGTGAATTTTATGCCTATCTTATAGATTGGCAATTGGTTGTAAAAAATGAATGATGACCCAGCATAACAAGAAGTATGCAGTATGTCAAGTGTGTATTTAATTGCAAGATGGTTTTATTTTTTCATTTAAAAAGTTTCTTTAAGCAGTCTCCTGAGAAGTGATTTACAGCAGTAATGTTTCAAACAAACCAAAAGCAAGACAATTCTTTTATTCAGTCTCATGATTTACTGATAACTGGTTAAGATTTCTTTGACTTTGAATAGTTCTGAAGATCTTAATGACAATATTTAGTTTTTTTTGAAAAATACACCTCTCTTGATACTCAGACATGGAAGGGGGAGGAGTATGAGGCTGCTATAGCCAGGATGGGATGAAGTGGCTCAAGTAGGCACCTAATTGTGGCTTCAGGTTTTCATGTTCTCCTTGTAGGTCTCTCTGAGGATCTGAGTATTTTTGAGTGTACCCAGCAGCATTTGGATCTTGACAGTACAAAACTGCCCACCTAAGCCCTGCTAGAAGTAATAAACCGGTGTTTTCTGCAATACATCCAGAGCATTCATGTCCCACACAAAACATAGGAGATAGTTTGAGGATGTCTTCATACCTAGCTGTAAGATTGAATTAAAATTTTATCCTGGTCAGGTGCACTGGAATACTGGAATGTGTTGATGTGACTGCTGTAGTGGAGGCCAGTTCTTTCTGAATGGAATTAAAATACTGCTTAGTGAATACTTTGTACTTTCTTGGGCTTTTTTCCTCCTTGCCTAACTTGAATTATTCCATGGAAAGCACAGTGCAGTCAGTGAGCATGATTCAGGGATAATTGACAATCTGCTACCTAGAGATGCTTAGTCATGACTTGCTATGTGGTTGGGCCCAGAATACTTGGAAAGAAAATGTTAGATTTCCTTACTTGTTTTATGTAGACTGGTCCAACAAACCACCAGGACTGTGAATGCAAAGGGAGGGAACTGCCTTTTTGCAGTTCACAGCCAAGTAACTAAATCTTTAAGATGTGCAGTGTTAGGCCATATCTTCTCATATCTTTTCTTGTATGGGAGTAGTAAATTGGGTTTTGAAGTTCTTGTCTAATCTTTTGGGGATTAGCTTTAGGTATTTCCCTCTAAAAGTGAGCATCCTGGATGCCTTTCCAACATGGGATTGATTTTGCTTTTCCAGTTTGGGAGTGATTCTCTCTTGTGTCCTCTGCTAAAGATGGAAAGCATCCTGTTTATGAGGCAGTCAGTTTTGGAATGGTGTTTGTTGTTAACATCTATATGTTGTCTGTAACCCAATTTTTGCCACTTCTTGCTCTATAACCCTGTGAAAATCTTGCACTTTTTATCACAGTAGTTTCAGCACCTTGCTGTTGTTTGCTTGGTTTTATAGATAACTTCATTGAAGCTACAGCTGATAAAATAATTTGTCTTTCTTACTACCTTATTACTCTAGGTCTCACTATTAGCAACTGTTCTGTGGCCCTCTGTATCCATTTTTTTTTCTTTCACTGTTCCATGCAGACACCCTCAGCCAATATCTCCAGTCTCTTTGTACATTCATGAGCCTTTCTACTCAGTCCTTCTGAGGATGACCATGTGTACCCTTTTCCCTCGTCTGGTGACCATTTCTGTGACTATTTTTCTTTCCCTATTCTGTTCCTTTGTATGTCCAGCCTTTCTCAGACTTGATTATCCACCGACTTCCCTTTTGACATTCTCCTTCCAACAGGTATGAAATGTTACAGAACTGTTACACTAACAGTAGATGCACGTTTGTTATCAACATAGCTTTTTTATGTTAAAAAGCACATTTTCCCTACTTTCTCTTCTTGCAGTTAATTATCTTCCTTTATTAGAATGGTTGACAATGTTCACATCTGGTGATGTGAGCAGACTTTTTAAAAAGCAACAAAATTTTGTGGCAGCTGAAGCCTTTGTTTTTCCCTTTGAAGTGTCTGTCATTCCATTTAGCATAAAAATAAAAAAATATGCTGGCGTTTCCAATAATTCTTATTTATTTAACAAAGAATTTGTAAAATTTAGACCATATATTCAGCATATAACCATTCTTAGAATGTGAATGCTTATGTGTTTGAGAAATGCCATGCTGTAAACTTTTTTACTTAATTAAATCTGAAGGATGGAGAGAAATGAAATGGTTTATGTGATTCAGAGTCAAATTTGGTGTAGAAAACTTACCACATTTAAATTTTTTTCCACATTAGAAAAGAAGAATCAACCTTTGCCATTATAAAGTGTGCTTCTGTTCACAGATAATTTTTTGTGTAGTCTTTCTTGGTATTTCTGCTGTTAGCAATAGTGGTATCTCAGCTGCTCCAGTCTTTCACTGTCCTGTTGCCTCATTTTGCTTCCATCCAGTTTCACTTTGTTTTTAAGGCATTTCATCTTTGTGTGCAAATTCATCAGAGCCACTGTTCTGTCCCTTCATGGGGGTGCATTTTAAACTCACATATCTGCACCTTTATATTTGAATTCCCATGCCTCCTTACGCTCTTTATCTAAAAAAGGCTGATGAATGATTGTTGTATTTCTTGTGGTACTTTGTGTGAGATCAGAGCCTCTTCTCAACCTTTACTGGCATCTGGGGCTGGCTTGTCCGGTGTCTGTGAATTTGGGTTATGGTGCTAAAAGCTTCAGTTCTTTTTAGCATTGTTTGTAATTTCACAAGTATTACAAAAACAAGACTACTAGTTCTGATAAGTATTAATTTTGCTTTTCCAAAGGCATTGTTGCTTAAATATTAGGTTTTTTAAGGAAAACTTAGAAATGTTTCGGACATTTCTGTTTGTACTTGGAAGTGTCCAAATTGAAATATATAGTGCTGGAGAGTCCAAATACATTTTTGTACCACAGATCTGTTTCAATGTTTATATTGAAGGAAAAGTGAGATAACGCTGTCAAGGACTATGGAAAACTGATATAAGTATCTGACATTTTCTGTGTCCCAAGTAACTGTAAAACAAGGCAAACCACGTTCCTATGCATAGATAGGATTAGACAACCAAATATTAAGGGCTGTATTAATAGTCATTAATATATTTTGAATAGTTGTTCTGAAGCATAAATATCATAGAGAGGTGTGCACAAGTGTTTCATATATTGCATACTTGAAATTAGATATTTGGCAAGGCATTGTTCACTTTGTAATAAATTAAAAATTTACTTCAATGAACTTCTGTAATTTTGTGAGAGTAAATTAAAAGACAAACCACACTGTTATGGTATCAATGTTTTTGGCCAGACTGAAGTAAAAACCAGGTATTCATCTGCTTCTGTGGTTGACTCTTCTGAACTTGGTGTAAGCTAAAGAAATTCAGATTTCTAATTTTCTGCAGCAGTGTCTGTATTGATGGTACCTGTGTTAGGTCAGCAGTTTAACTTATGTTCCTGGTTCAGGTTCCCTCTGGTTTCTGGGTTGTGACCAAAGTAATGTGGAAGAACTGTTTAAAGAGGGCTGAAACAGAGCACTGTAGTTTATTCCTCTTTCAGCCAGCTATGTCTCTCGAGTTTTACTGTTTCCAGATAACATAATTGCTGAACTGTTTGAAGGTCCGGGCTAGTCTTCAGCTTAACTTAGATCTATTTGTTGCACATCCTGGTTTACTTATTAATGGTAGGTTTTAGCATTATTACCTTTAATGAGGTATATTGCTGTAGTCCCTAGGATTCTGCTCAAGTTGAGTTGGATGTTAGGAGCTCTCTTCCATCTCTCTCTGCATATCAGATGTAGTCTTGCTCTTGGCTGCTGTGCTTGTGAATTTTTCTGCCATTTTCCGTCATTTTTTCAGAGTGCTGTTTAGGACACCTTTTGGTGTTTTCATCACCACACAGGTGATGACTTCGCCCAAAGTATCTTTCGTACAAGGAAAGGTGATTTTTTTGACATTTTATAAAAATGAGAAAATTAAGTATCAACAAATTCTTATTAGGGCATGGTTTGTGTTACCTGTCTTCCTGAAGGCTATTGTGTTGCTGGTATCATTTCTGTTGAATTTGCTTTGTAAAATAATCTCTGGTTTTACATACTCAAGTATTGCTATTAATCCTTGGCCAGTCTGTGGCACAAAAGATCCATACATAATATCTAGTAGTGATCATAGTGTTTTTCAGGTATTAAAGGCATCCTTTTCAGCTGCATTTGTAAGAATAGGTGCTTCTAAGTTGCACATGACAACCATTGGAAGAAATGTGGGTGAAGCCTTTGAAGGTGATATGTGTAATGTTGTGAAATGAGTCAGGATTACCATTGTATTGTTCAAATGCATATCCAGTTCTGGAATCTTCTTACAGAATGCACTGTAATATGAAACATAAGCTAAATTTTCAGTATCCATAATGATCAACTGAGAGCTCTGTTGCCTCTTTATGTAAATACCATTTCTGTACTGCTATGAACATGATCTTGAGATGTGGTCTAAAGTCTTCTTTTTACCGTGTCATTGAAAAACATCAGCTGTACTTGTAGTCCCCTTTGAAGGAATTAGAATTTTGAAATTCATAATTATGCAAATACATTTGGAGACTTTTTTAACTCTCCTTGACTTGCTGGTAATAATAAAGTCTTGTTCTTAAGAGTACTGAGAGGCGAGCACGGTGTAAAATAATTCTTTGCTGTTGTCACCGTGTCTTTCCTTCAACTTCTATTCACAGTGGCATTGGTTATGTTTCAGTTATCAACTCGGATGGTATTATCTTCCTTGTACTGAATGACTCTGAGTGATGACATTGATGTGCATGTACCACTTAATTTTAGTATAGCCAGTTTTTGGAACTCTGTATTAGTCGTCAGGTGTTGCTCTTTGATACTGAGATACTGCTGCAACTTGGGAAGTATTTTGGAATATTTTGTAAAGCAAAAATAGCAAAAGAATTTTTAAAAAAATATTTAGGTTCCATATAAGAGAGACTCTTACCTTTTTATAAGAGATAAAATATCTTCTTGTCTAGGAAACTTGCAAGGGCAAGAATAATAAAATATTCCATATTTCATTAACTAATTCTTCTACAGAAGTGGTAATTGCTACTAAATTATTTTCAATTTACTGAGCATTTTTTGATCTACTAAGGTGGATCTCCATTAGCAGAACAAACTTCTCTAGTCTTTATTACTTATGGGCTTTTATCTACCTACCTTGTAATGATACTATATGTGGACTAATATTAGCGGAATATTCAGCACTTAAGCAGCTTGTTTCAGAAGTTCATAGAGGTACTTAAAAATATAAAGAAAAAATCTCCCACAGTCTTTTCATCCCTGGTTAACCTGTGACCTCCATTGTTTCAGGCTAAGAAAAATATTTTCATTAGTAAATCCCAAAGTTCTTTAAGTACTGGTCTTACTGTTTCATAGATGGGAAATGGGGGGGACATTTGGGGCTTTAAGCTAAATATTGATCAAATAAAAATAAGTCAGCTGAATGCGTAAGGCAGGAGGAGCCCTCGGTGCTGAATTCTAGTTCTGTCCTCTACTTTGTGGTGGCACAGAGAGCACAACTGCTGTCCATTCCCCAGGAAAAAAGGGAAGGAAGGTCATTTATCTAAAGTTTGTGCTCTACAGACTTAGTATAATGAGGTAAATATGGGGAGGATTCTGCTGAAATTGATATATATGGGTTTTACAGTGTTCAAGTGTACTTTGAGGTAAAGAGAGGAGACAGGACTTCGAGGTTTTGTGGGCTTTGGTTTTGTTTGTTTTTTGAGAAATGCTGATGTTTAATTTTCATGCCTGTCTATACATTAAATGTGATTATAAAATCAAACATTTTAAACTCTTGAGCTGTCTTGTCATTTCCTACTAATCTCTCCTGTTACACCTAAAAAGTAGAAATAATGTCTTCATAGCTCAGGCATGATGTTTGTGTATCAGTGCACTGGCAGTCATGAACCTAAGGAGGTATCAGCTTTCAGTATGTGTTTTATGTAAGTCTACTGCAAAATTAAAAAGGATGACTTTAAAACATACTTTTATTGTGACATTCATCAATATTTGTGAAAAAGAGGTGTTTTACAGGCTTAAAATTATTTTGGAAAATGTCCGTAAGCATGCCATAATTATACTTCTTTTCCTCCACAGGCATTTGTAAAGGATGTACATGAAGATTCAATAACAGTTTCATTTGAAAACAAGTAAGTGTATTGCTGGTGTTGTACCTGTAAATGACAGGGTATCAGCCTTGCATTTGATTGACCTAAATATGGCTTAGTGTAGTGTTTCTTAGATACACTAAACTTGCTGCTGACATGTTTTAAAGTTACATTTAGTATCTACTATTTTGTGACATTTCTATATAAATGCTTTTAATGGTTTAAATACATGACAACCCATGTTGCAGTAAGTCAACAGTTGTACCATTGCTGACTCTTTCTCATGTGAATGTCTTGCTTTAGTTTTAGAAGATTACATTATTACAAAATTTGTTCTACAGATATAAGATGAATACCAATTTTCTGATCTTGAAATTAAATTCATCCAGTCTCCATTAAAGAAACTGAAAATTAGATCTGTGTTCAGACTGGGTCCTTATGAAATTTTCATAACCTGTAGTAGAACCAAAGAAAAGTATGATACAGGCTTGTTTTGAAGGAAGTGTCCAAATGTGTTATGAAATGTTTTTTAATCTGTGTTTCTAATGTTGGGGTTAAAACCCATAACTGTAAACAGAGGAAGTACTTCTACTGGAAGATTCAAAAGACTTCAGGTGACATCAGGGTTTCATTTAAGATGCTTATTGGTCATTTAGATGTGTTTTTTTCTTATCATGTATACATTGGATCACATTACCTTTAATATATATATGCATGAAAGCTCCACAAAATTTGAAAATTAATGGATTAAAAATGTTTGATTTCTGTTTACAAGGAAGATGAAAATGTTTAGACCATTCACTGTGGTTTTTTTTGCAGCTGGCAACCAGAGAGACAAATCCCATTCCATGATGTGAGGTTCCCACCACCTGCAGGCTATAATAAAGACATAAATGAAAGCGATGAAGTAGAGGTGTGTATGCCCCATTAACAGCTCTGGTCTTGAGAAGTGAGAGAACTCGCTGTGAAAAATCTCAGCCAAGCCACTGGAAGGTTTGCTTCCATGTTAGGTGCTGTCATCTTTTTTGATTCCAAGTACTACAGAAAACAGTGTCAGACGCATCACCAAACCCAGAGTCTGACAGTTGTAAACCGTGCAAAGTTCATGTACCACAAAAGGCTGTGCAAAATTCCATGTACCATGATCTCCATGCTGAGTTACAAATATGCTGATTTACAAACATGATCAGTGTTGCACTGGTTACAGATCAGTCCTTTTTAGAATTGGATTAAGTCAGAAATAGGTGATGAACTGTAGTTCTTAAACTCTAAGGTAATAATGTCTCTATTACCAGAACTTCAAGCTGAATCAGATAATTTGCATTATATGTGTGTATACATAAAAATGTAGAAATGTGTGTATATGTAAATACTTACTTGTATGTGGAAAGAGATAGACTTTAAAGCAGCATGTTCCTAAAACCTCCTTATTTTATAAAATTGTAACACTTTTATAATTAATTTAAAGAAAGAGAACTTTCAAGATTCGCGTTTTGCTTGCATTCTCTGTAAGTTTTTAATTTGAAAGATAAGAAAATGGCAAAACTTCTGTAATGTGGATGTGGCTGATACCATATATGTGTGTAGTGACCTCCCTCTCACCCACTGGTAGGACCTCAGCAGACCTACACGCAATTAGGAGTACTAATTAATGTTGATTAATATTAACAGATGTAAAAGTCTGAATTCTCTCTCTTTTGACTGCATGCAAGACTGAAGCAGCTAATGCCAGTAGATTGGGCACTGTAGTATTTATTACTATTTATCTATACAATCTTGCTGTTACATGCTTTCTGTGTCGTGCTCAGAGACTTTATGTACCAAGATGTTTTGCTGAATTTTGTTCCTTATGGAGTTGCTGATCATATTAGTGTCAGCTTTTGCGATGTCTTTTAAGAATATAATGTATGTATTTTGTTCAGGTTTATTCCAGGGCAAATGAGAAAGAACCCTGCTGTTGGTGGTTGGCTAAAGTGAGAATGATAAAGGGTGAGGTAGGAGTATGCATATATACATATATATATTTTATATTTAATTATACTTTTTTCTTCCTTTTCTGTTTATATATTGATGTGCACTGTGGTTTGAACTAATAATTTTTTAAGAGCTTCTTGATTAGGACAGTTGCAATTACCATTAACCTCACCCTGAGAAGTCAAATTTGACTTGTATGGGTAACCAAAGTACCTTTTCCTTAATAGTGTAATGCTCACTCATGTCATAAAATATGTGGCTTGGATGATTTTATTATTTTTATATCAGTTCTACGTAATAGAATATGCAGCCTGTGATGCTACATACAACGAAATTGTCACAATTGAGCGTTTGAGATCTGTGAACCCCAATAAACCCGCAACAAAAGATACTTTTCATAAAATCAAACTGGCAGTTCCTGAAGATTTAAGGCAAATGTAAGTACAAGCGTTTCTTTATAACTTGTTTCAGAATGTGGGTAACTTCTTAAGCCTGAGACAAGAGGAATAAAAATGTTTTTTACCGCTCTAAATTAACTTCTTGGAATATAAGAATGTAAAAAATACAAATACTGATATGGTCAAAAATAGAAAAGATGATTTTTAAATTGCAGTTTAGTTCTGGAGGAGGAAGCACTTCTTCAAAATTTTAAGGTTTGTGCGTGGTACAGATCAAGATTTTTGTTCTTACAGCTGTTCAGTGATGTGCACAGGTTAATCTGAATCCATTCTTGGTCAACTTTTATTATTTGATGATGGCTCTGGGAATAGTTGAACAATAAGGAAACATCCCAGAGTATGATACAAAGCCAGCTAGCTTTCTCCTAGACCATGAACTTGTTGTTCTCATATAGATATAGCTCTAAAAGTCAGATTAATACTGACTCCCCTTGTTTACCTTCAGGTCACTTTCTGCTTTTCTTGAGATGCATGTTATTGCCTCAGTGTGGAATGAGTTATAAATTCAGGTTAGACTAAAACTTCCTGAAGTTAGTTTTACAGCATACACAAGTTCACTCCATGGTGAGTGGGCACAGGAAACCTGGAGAAGCCAAGCACAGCATGAGATGAGCATAAGGTCATTAGAATGCTGCAGCGGCTACAATGAAATCGCACATTTTACTGGTTCATGATGTGTTTAAAATCTTGAACTTGATGATTATAGTGGTTATAGCTTTTTAATGTAGTCTTGTTTAACTTGTCATTTCACAGATGTACATACACAAAATTTCTGAAATATTTCTAATCCTACTCATGTAGAAATAAATGAAAGAAAAATTAGTAAAATAAATGATAACGGAATAAAATAACACTTGCTTGGAAAGGGAGAGCTTGGAAATCTTTATTTACATTCTTTGTATTAAGAAATTACTCTTTTTGGCTGTTAACCATAAATGCAGTGGTTACTATTTTGAACTTTGTTACATTTTTATTCCTAGGTGTGCCAAAGAATCTGCACATAAGGACTTCAAAAAGGCAGTTGGAGCTTTTTCTGTAACATACGATTCTGAAAACCACCAGCTTATTATTTTGGTAAGTACAAATGTTCTGCTGTACCATTGGCAGTGGTTTGTTTCAAGAGTCCATGTGTAAAGCACTGTTCTCTTTATTAATAATTCAGTCAGTCAACGATGTAACCACAAAGCGGGCGAACATGCTGATTGATATGCACTTTCGGAGTCTTCGCACCAAGTTATCCCTGATACTGAGAAATGAAGAAGCCAGCAAACAGCTGGAGGTATGTTGGTTGTTTTCCCTGAAGTAATTTGAGTAAAACGGATAATTAAAAAATCCCTCGTGCATTTCTTAGCTGGTAGAACTTGCATTGGGGTGAAAGTAATGATGTACTGATAATAATCTAGGTGGTAAAAAAGGCAGATGGAAGAGTCATCCAACAAAGATGCTTACAGTTATAGGGCCTGTTCTTTCAAAGACTCATTTTTATCAGCAGGATTTTGTGGGGTGTTAAATGCAGATATGTAGACACATATACACGTGTGTTTCATATTTTGAAGCATAAAATAATTACCCATCATTGCACAAATAATGCCACGTTTGGTAGCTTTAAAAATAGATGGGAGTGAATATGTCATGATAGTGATGGGACTAGAACTGGATCTAGCAAAATACCACAGTGAAAATGAGATGGAAGGGGTGAAACTGATGTTGGTAGAATGTATGAAGGGATAGGTTTGTCTATAGATAAAATGTTAGGAAATAATCTTACAGCACATACAGCTTCTGATATTCCTGTGACTGGTGAGTGGGTGTTGACTGGCAAGAAGCTTGAGTCATACTTGTCCATGGGTGAAAGAAAAAAAAAAGAAAAGGAGTAGGCTAGGAAATAAGGGGTTCTTTATACATCAGAATTAACATTTCTTCATGGTTTTTCTCATGTCTACAAATTAGAAAAAACAGCATTTCTGAACACCTTTTAGATTCACTGTCCAGAACCAAGGTACCACTTAAACTACTGTAACTCAGTTTGACACAGGTGTATACCAGCAGTGTTTCTGCAGAGAGGTTTCATTCCCTTTTCCCAAGGGTTACATCTCTTTGAAGTGGGACGTCATGTAGTAGTTAAGGCCTCTTGTATCCAGTGGGTATACTCACTGTTACAAGAAGTTCTCACTTCTGTTCTTCTCTCTTTAGTATCTTGATTTCTGTGTTTCAGAGCTGAAATCCAAGTTTGTTTGGGTTTTGATTTTTCTCAAGATGAGGGACAGACCGATTTTTCCTCATTGGTGTTCCTTACTGAGCACCCCACTGTAGCTCTTCAGTAATCATTCTTCTTTATCTTCCTCCAGAACTGACAATTGTGTGGGCAGTTTACCTCTTGAAGTGCAGAGTATTATTTTAGAGGTGGGAAGAACAACAGCCTCTCTAGAGCTGATTCTCTTTACGTGCCCCCACAAATGCATGCACCAACAACTGTTGTCATTGATTCCTTTCCCAAACTAGGTTTGGATTTTTCTTGGCATTGTAACACTGAGTCTTTTTGCTGCTGTGAAGGTCTCAAACTTGATTTGGTTCTCACTAGAAAACCATTGTTGAACTTCAGTTTCTACCTAAGCAGTACATAAATAAAGGTTGTGAGATAAATATATATAGTTAAAATTTGTGTGATGAAAGTTGGCTGGTATTTTTCGTTTTGGCATTTGTATTTCTTGTAGTTAGAATAAATATAAAATTAGTTTCATCCAAAGTTGGTGCAGTTTTTTTTCTCAGAGATCATAAGGTTTGCTTTAATAATCACCACAGTTCCTATTTTACTACCCTATGAGTGCTGTCTTACCTAGTAACACCTGATAGCTGTAGCTATTAAAGGGTAATTCAAAATAGAGGTGTCAACACAGCTAGAGGCCAGCCTTATGTTAATAATTAAAGGACTTCTGAAGGAGACTGGTGTATTTGAAGCTAAAATAAGTGCAGTAAAGGGATTGATTAAATAAAAAGTAGGCTAAGCACCTGATTGAAAAATAGGCTTAAAATTTTGTTGATTTCTCTATCCAGTGTACTGACAGTCAAAGTGAGCTGACATTAGATTTTTCTTCAGAGTTCTAGGCAACTTGCATCCCGGTTCCATGAACAGTTTGTTGTACGTGAAGACCTAATGGGTTTGGCCATTGGCACTCATGGTGCTAATATTCAGCAAGCCAGAAAAGTCCCTGGAGTGACTGCCATTGATCTTGACGAAGATACTTGTACATTCCATATTTATGGAGAAGTGAGTTCTCTTCTTTATTATTTCAGAAAATACCTAAAGAAACAAGCAAACAAAAACCTTGGGGAAATGAATCTTGTTTCTTACACATCTTCCTATTGTAGGATCAAGATGCGGTGAAAAAGGCAAGAAGTTACCTTGAATTTGCTGAAGATGTCATACAAGTCCCAAGGAATTTAGTAGGTATGTCAGTTCTGGAGGCTGCCTCTGTGATAGTAAGGAAAAACGCCTTCTGAGAACTGCACTGAACTAGAAGCAATGTGATGATGTTACAAGGCAGAATAGTTTCTGGATTGAGCCAGAAAATTAATTACTTCCCCCAAACATGTCCAGAGATTAGTTCCACTATACAGGAGATGAATCTACAGTCTCATATTTTCCTAGTATATTTTGAATAATTTCTTTGACTTACATTTGTCTTTTCTCCCTGGCCTTTTACATGGACAGTATGTTTAGAAGCAGCACTGTGGGATGAACTAGGACTTGGGTATCAGTGATGAAGAAAATCTAAAATACTTCCAGTGCCAAACACTAAAAAAGGTCCTTAAGAACACATGCAGCCCTTGTGTATGTGGAGGAATCTTTTAATGAGCTTTTGATACTACAAAGCAAAAAAAAAAAATCCATTATTTCATTCAGTAGATAAGGAAAGAGCAGCAAAAATATTTTAAGGTATAACATAACCCTGAAAGCAAATGCTGTAGTAGGTTGTCAGGGAGTGTATGAAAGCTGGTGTTGAAGCAGTGTGAAATTCTGCAGTGGGACAAGTACTAAGAAATGTGTCAGCTCAGCTCTGGAATTGATTAAAAGCAGTAGTTTTCCCTTCCCTACGCCCTCCTGGTTTTACTGGTGATAAGTGAAAATGATAACCTGCCATCATTATTTTAATTTGAGGTCTTAAAGTCTGTTTCTCTTTAGAACTTAGCAATATATTTTTTGGGCAGGTTTTCATTTCTCCTCTTAATTCTTGACCTGGATCCTTTAGAATATAACTTTGGCTGAACCCTATGTTATGTCTGAAATAAGCTATGTTTAATAATTTGGCTTTTAAAATTCCTAGTAATTTGCTTTAAAAATGCGGAAGGCTCTTTTTAGATATAATACTAAATTTTTTTTTTAATCTAAAGAAAATGCAAACAACTGCCTTTTTATATTTACTTTTACTTTTAAAAATTTAAATCAAACAAAAAAATCCAAACAAAGAAAAAAACCCACCCAGGATGTTATTTATTTTTAAAGACTGTATGGAAATTTTTATTTGAAAACATTTGTGTGTGTTGCCAAATCCTCACAAAAACTTTAGAGTAACTGATATAAGTTGTGGAGGCTTTGGTGATTTTTGTTTGATTTACTTTTTTAAATCACTATCAAGGCTTTTTTACATTTATTAGTAAGCTGCTGTTCCATTTGCCAGTAATAGATAACGAAATAAAGTACTCAGAAGTAGTTTTTGACACTCAGAACAGCCTTTGTCATTGAGGAGGAACTTACTGGCCATATTTTGTCATGTTTTCTGCAAATATTCATGCTAGAAAAGTTGAAATACAAAAATGAAAATTTATTTAGCTTTGAATGATAGGAGCAATAGGAGTCTGTTGTGACTAAAAAGTGGCATTTAATTTCTTCCTCAAGGATTAATTGTATCAGACAAACAGCAGCTGTTACACACTTGGGGTTTTTTACCTCTGTTTTGGTGATGTGCCAATGAAAAAAGATCATGTTTTACGGTTCCCCGCAGTTTGTTAAATAAAAACTTTTTAATACTTTTTTTTTTTGTTACATGCAGAAAACATCCTTGACATCACTCTTAAGTTTTTCTTGAAAGATGTGGCCCTACCTTATCATGTCCCAAGCAGCTTAGTTTTCCTGCCAGTTTACAGACAACACGTTGCTTTGCTGAGATTAGAGAGAACTAAATTTTCGTTTTGCTTGTCTCACACTAGAGTGTCTGCTTCAGAAGATACATGTCTGCATTACTGGCACTGGAGCATAGTTTACTTCCATTTTTATCATTGACTTTTTAGTGAATTATAAGCTACTGTCAAAAATGTCTAAAAACCCCAGTTTTAGGGAATTTTACATTTGCCTCATACAGTATCTTTGGTAGTATTTGATCAAATAAAATTTTGTAAATGAACTAAGTTTTGCTTACACAAGAAGTAGTTACAGCGAATGTTAGGGCACTGTAAAAGGATTTTTGTTTGTTTTGATTGGATATTTTAAATGCAAACAGCAATGTTTGTAATTCACTGAAGTTATTTTAAACCTACCAAAGCAAAGCCAAATAAGCATTCAAGGTACTGAGTATTTCTGTGATCAATGTGTGTTATAAGTTAACACCACAAGCTTACGCAGACATTGTAGTTTTTGGCTTGTTAGCTAAATCTTTGTTGTAGAGGATTAAGGCATTTTGGACAAGTTTTTGCACTGGTACTTAAATAGTCTTGTCTAATTAGAGTACAGCAATACTCTCAGGTTTGGGGGAAAACCATAAAGGTGGAATGTTCTGTATGTTCTTTCTGTAGGAAAAGTAATAGGAAAAAATGGAAAACTGATTCAGGAGATAGTGGACAAATCTGGCGTTGTAAGAGTGAGAATTGAGGCTGAAAATGATAAAAATATTCCACAAGAAGAGGTATGTTTTCAGTTAATATAATTTTTCTTTTTGTTAATGGGTTATATTCTACCCAATGATAAAATAAATTCTTCATTCTATCTCCGTATTGGTAAGATGAAGTGTTGATTAATGTGTGTTTTCTGATGGATTCTGTCCTTTCCCATTAATACTGAGGGGCATTTTTATATAAATTTGGCTTAGCTATGTTAGAAAAATGCTTTGTGAAATTTATTGGTGGTGCACCTTCTTAGGGATTTCATGTTGTTCCTGTAGGAAGCAATGACATTTCCCAGCATGTGCTAGGCTGTAAATCCATATATATAAAACTCGCTGGTTTCATTCCTTGATCTACTTTGAGTTTGATTTCTTAGGTTTTTACCTGGTTTAATTTTTCATTAGCAATTTCTTCTGTTGAAATGAGAATTTGTGCTTTATGTTAAATCTGTGTTTTTAAAAAATATTACCTAGGTTCACAGTAGCCTGTAAATTGTAACCTAAAGAAAAAACAAGCATGAGCACTGAAACTCCAGGTTTGCACAGGAAGGCAGTCAGCCTTGCAAGGGGCCTGAATGAAGTCTCAAACATTGTAATTTGAGGCACTTCTGTGCGGGGCTGCAATGAGGGCCAAGGTTAAGGTATGCAAAAAAAAACTCGAAGCATGAAGGTTTTAACATCTTGTTGCAAAAAGACTCCCTGCGGTTTCAGATGTAAAATGTGCTTAAAAAAAGCTGAACTGCCTTTCATTTACCTCAAAATCCAAATATGTACCAGCTAAGTACCTTTGCTACTTCATATAAGCTATGAAATACAGTTTCTGGAACCCTTATGTTCTTGCTTGAGTTATTTCCTCTGCTGTTTTATCACTGTAAGACTTACTGAAAATCCACAGTCCAATTTCCATCTTTCTGTACGGAGTGGCTAAGCAATTAACTAAGGACCTTTTACTATTTTACTAGTTTTACATCTGTCTGAGAAGGTAAAATGGTCAATATTTAGACTTAAAGGTTTCAATAGTCTGTTGTATTTCATTTCTAAAGATAAATTCCTGCAGCATAAAATGGAATTAGTTTAATAAGCAAGAGGGTGCTGCTATTGCTGCAGGCTGTGGAATCACAGAAGGGTAAAAGAGCCAGTACTTACGGCTGCAGGGACTATGTCTGGCTTTCTTTATTTTTTTAATTCTGACTTGAAAAAGCTGATTTGCTTACATTTTTCTGTCCAAAATGCAGCTTTTAAGGATCATCTTGAAAGATCTTTTTTACCTGTCAAGCTCTGTATTCATACTTGTGTTTTACTTGTTAATGACATTTCTGACACTGGCATTGGTTGTGCTGCTTCATGTGTTAGTTGTGTCATGCCAGGTGCAATACAGAAACCTGAGATCAGACTTTAACAGGTAAGAGTTAGTACTTGTAAATTGAGTGCAGCTTTATTTCAACAATGAAATCCAAATAATCTTCCCATGTGTGAATTTGGATATTGCAGCCCTTCTTGTAGTATAACAGTAGTTCAGTTAAATTTTTATACAGCATTTGGTTCTTTTTATGTGACTGAGATGTTAGAATACTGCCCATTAGTTTCAAGTGCAGTTTTGTAGATCCCATGATTTTATAACAGGCTATCTTGAGGGTTTTCATATTCTAAAATGAGATAGGTACAGTTTGTTACAGTAATATATATTATTTTTATCTGTAAATTTATTGTGCACGTAAGGTCTGCTCAGTATTCCCCACTGCAGCCAAGTTGAACATAGTACTTTTGCTTTGAAGACAAAAATGAGGTTCAGTAAATAAGCACTTTGCTGCTTTTGCATGGCTGAGATTGCCTGACACGGTTACCAGCTCATATTCTTAATAGCTGGCATTGTTATACCTTGAATCCACTGCCAAAAGCAACCGCAAGCCATTTCCTTAAATGCCCTTTTAAATCATTTGTCTTGTCTTCGTTTAATAATTGATACTGTGAGCTAGTTAATGCCAGTTTAGTAGAAATTTCACTGCTCTTTATCAGGTTGTATAAAATATTTATGAATCTTAAAATACCCCAGATAATAAAACATTTCAGTCAACAATGCCTGTGGCTAGAGAATTTCTAATGCTCATGAAAGTTAGTGTTAATGTTGATGTTCCTTAAGACAAGAGGACTGTGTATATATTATTTTTCCTAGTTACTTAATGTAGATGTGTAAGATCTAATGTAAGGTTTTTGTCTGTAAAAGAAGGGGAGCAGGGAAGAAAATCGAACAAGACCTTAAAAGTGGAGACAAATTATAGACTGGCCACTCTGGGGGAACCTCGGCATACTTTGCTTTTAATTTTTAAAACATTTGTCTCTCAAATCATTTCACTTCTACATCAGACCTTCCTTTGGAATGCAGTTCTGTAAAGGGTTTGTGTACAGGCAAAATTATTCTTTAGAGGTAATGATGAGATAGCAAAACAATATTTGAGGTAATCAGTAGGTGTGCCAGGCTCTGGTCTGCAGTGGCATGGGCTTCAGCAGCTGAGTGTTGGAGATGCTCCGGTTAACATCTGCAGTCCACAGTGAAGCTTCTCCTGCCCAAGGGATGCTGCAGCTGCTGGAACAGTCAGGATCGCTCCTTGGGCCTGTGTGGGCTGCACTCACACCTCTGAAATGCTGCATGCACCTGTCTTAGTGTCAGAAGTTTTGGTGTAGAAATTGTTCTTGTACTGCTAAGGTTTACTTCGTCTTCCACACTCAGTGAGGCCCTTTTAGATAGTTTTTTTTTTTTTCACCTGCTTTGGCTGTCTAAGTTAATTTTTAGGTGTTTTGTCTCCTGATGCCATAATTTCAGAGTTTAGAATTTCCAGATTTATATTTTCCACATATTTGTTGAATCGCTTAATGTGCTTGAAGGGTAGAAGAACTGTAAGTTAGAAATACCACCTGAAGTACTAACTCTTTCTTGAATATTTTTGGCTTTTTCTTGACAACTGTAGAGATCATCAAGAAGGATCAGGTTTTGTTTTGTGACACAATGTTGATTTGATTTACTCTTCTAAAAGATCAAAGGTAGATCAAGAGTAGCTGGTGTGTGAGAATGGATGCAGTCAGCAAAGGTGGTATTATTTTGAAGGGAGGAAACATGAAGTGTTCTAAGTTGGCTCTTTTTCACATGTTCACAAAAACAAATGTGATGTGATGCAAATTATCTAAATCTGCTTATTTAAAAAAGCTCTGCATAAAGGGAATTAGACTACATGGTGTAGTCAATATCAGAATTTAAATATACTGTTGTCTCACTTTTTTGTATATGCTTATGCATGGTGTAAGAATTGTTTTCAAGTTTTACAGCAATAAGATTGGTTCTCTTCAGAATTCAATTCCTAATCGATAACCAAAGACTATTGTTACTGTGTTTTAGGGCATGGTACCATTTGTGTTTGTAGGAACCAAGGATAGCATCACTAATGCAACTGTTCTTCTGGATTATCACCTTAATTATTTAAAGGTGAGGATAATGGTGCTGCTTTACCACTGATTTTTTTTTTTCTGTCGATACTTAATATGGTAACAGTGTGATGATGATAATCTGTTCAGACCCTGAGGATGTTGAAAAATTAGTATTATAACAGGTTTTTTGTCTAAAAATGGAATGTTTTTAATAAAAGAATAATTTGTCTGAAGAATGGTATGACAGCTTTTTTCAGGATGCAAGTTACAAAAGAGTAAGAAAACAAAAAATCTATCTCAAAATGTGCTGTCAGCTTTATATATGAGGGAGTAGTCAGTCCTTCATGCAACTGCAGAGCAAACAGCCGTCCATGCAGAATCTTGTATAGAATGGGCATTTTTTTAATGCAAAAATGCTAAACTACTTTTCTGAAATGAATTGTCATTTCATACCTGAGTATGTTTTGTAGGCAACTCAGCTTTATATGTTGTGTTTGCCTCTTGGCTCCATAACTGCCCCAGTAGTCTGTGATGCATGGTCTGTTGTATAGGGAGCAAAAAATATCCCATATTGTTGCTTATAGTTCCTTTTGCCTGTGGTGGCTGTGCCCAGTCTTTGATGGCAGGACCAGATCTAACAGTAGGGACAGCTTTGAGTTCATTTCAGTAAATAAAGTCTCGCATCTCTTTTGAAGCCTTCAGACCACTCATGATTTGATACGTGTCCAGTCAGTGCAGTAGCTATCAGTGAGCCTTTTAGAATGCTAAAATTTCTGTACGTTGTTACTTCTCAGTACAGGTATTTAAAGAAGTCAGGAGAAGAAACAACTTTTGTTTTCTTACCTGCTCAGTCACGTTTCCTTTCAATCCTGCTTTTGTCAGTGTTCTGGAGCAGAGGTACAGCAGCTCTGCAGCTGTCACAAGGCAGAGGCAGAGAAGGACCAGATGAAAACTGGTACTAAAAATCAAGTTCTTTCCTTGCATGCTCACTATGATTTGAAAAGATATTTCTGGTTTAAACTTCTTTGGCTGTCTAAAACGAGTAGTTGCATGCGAGTCAAGTACTTAAATGGGTACTGACATGGTATGTGGAAAGTTTTTAATAGCCTAGCAATTTTATTTGATCAGTTCAGTGTCAACTATGATCACTTTGTCTTAGTGCTCTCCGACCTTCCTGAACAGAAGGTTACAAATAAGTGTTCATCAGTCTATGTGATACCTACTGGATAGATTCTTATCTCAGAGGTTTTATCTTGGCCTTCTCATTCCATTAAGTATAAACACACAAAATGTTGTTATCCACGTGGCCTTATGATTCAGACTCATGTCCCCCAGTTCACTGACAAGAAGTGGGACAGACTTGTTCCTCTAAGATTTTAATGGTTTTTTATGCCTTCAGGCAAAGATTAAGGAAACTTTTTGTAAAAGATACGTAATAGTGCATCAACATCAAGTGTACTGAATTTCTCTGTAAAAAGAAGAAAGCAGACTTGGCTGGAGTGACTGTAGTGAATTTTTAGGATCTTGAGAGGAAAGAGACTTTTACCGGGATTCACAGCCCCAGACTGCAGGAAGGTGGACTTTGACCTGTTCAGGGATCTGCTTGGAAGAATCCCATAGGATACATTCCTGGAAGGAAAACAGGTTTGGAAGAGCTGGCTCTTAAAGCATCACCTTCTCTGAGCTCAAGAATAGTCCATCTTGATATGCAAGTGATCACAAAAAAGTAACAGGAGGCCTGCAGGGATCAACAAGGATCTTGCAGCAAAATTAATATAGGAAAAACGAAGATACAAGGAGTAAAGTAAGGACGGGTGACTCAGGACAAGTATAAAAACACAGTTTTTGAGTGGGCAGAGATGAGTTTGGGAAAGCTGAAGTCCATCAGGAGCTGAATATGGCAAAGGATGTGAAGGGAAGCAGGAAGGGCTTCTGCAGGTATATGGGCAGCAAAAGGAATACCAAAGAAAACGCAGGCCTGCTGCTGGATGGAGGAGGGAACTTCCTCACAAACAGGAAGGATGAGATACTGGCTGTCACCCTCAGTTTTGGGTTTTTTCTTTATAAGATTTGTCCTAATGAACACCAGCCCTCTCATACCAATGGGAGAGTCTGGAGCAACGAAGACTTAGTCTTCCTAAAGATTGAGTTAGGGAACTTCTCAAGGGGGAGAGAAGAGATACACACCAAGTCACTGATAGGGTGCATTCCTGAGTACCAAAGCATCTTAGCAAAGTCCTGGCTGGACTAGGTGACCTGCAGAGGACGCAGTGTCAGAATGAAGCTTCCATCAATAGATTTCTCCCTAATTAAAGAAAAAGATAGGGGATTGCAGCTCTGATGTGAGCTAGATAACATCTGAAACTGGCACAGGTACTCATTGAATGGGTTGCTGTATCTTTTTTACCTAATTGTGTATGGTGAGGGTGCTGTGTGCTAGTGCCTGAATTACAGCACTTCGCTCTCTATGCTTTTATGCTTACTCCCATCCTTCATACTATTCATTATCATTATGTAGAGTTTAACAGCAGAGTGCCTTTTTATGAAACAATATTGTTACATCAGAATTGTTTAATAACTTTGATATTTGTTATGTGCAGCACTGTAAGGAGCTTGTGTTCCGCCTGAGTGCTTTTTCTTGATACACGTTTTTAAACAAACCTAAACTTACCAACTGTGCCAAGGGGAGAATTGTGTTGGTAGCAAACAGATTTGAACATTTGGAAGTCTCTCAGTTAAACAAGTTATTCTCAAAGCTGAGTTGCTGTTTGAGTATTAAATAGATGATAAGTTGCAATACTTCAGTGTTTTTTCTTTCTGAGTCCCGCATGTGTGCACATGCGGTTAAATAATGATTGTACATGACTTGCTGGGCTTGTCTTTGCACAGGAAGTGGACCAGCTGCGTTTGGAAAGATTGCAAATTGATGAGCAACTACGACAGATTGGAGCCACTTCCAGGCCCCCCCCGAACCGCACGGACAAGGACAAGGGGTACATGACGGACGATGGGCCGGGCCTCGGCCGCGGCAGCCGCCCCTACAGAAACCGCGGGCACAGCCGGCGCGGGCCAGGCTATGCTTCAGGTACGCACCTGCAAGCGCACTTGCACTTCTCACAGTGGCCTACTGCTCTTGTGATTTCTTGAAAAAGACTGGACTTGGAGCTGTTAAAAATGCAGTTAATATCGGTTATTAATATTTGAAAATTATATAGACCTTTATGCTGTAGAAAATACTCCAAAGTGTAGTGCTTTCCAGCACACTGATTTCCATGCAGTTCCTGCTTATTACAGCATGCTTCTGTATTCTACATTATGGAGCATATTTAGTTACTCCCTAACTCCCTAGGGTGAGGATTGTTATTTTATCTATATTTTGAACTATTCCTGATAATGAAGTCACAGTTTTCATTTAAGCCTGTGTGAGTTAATCCTAATAAAAACATTTATAGGTGAAAATACTGTGTAGCTCAATGTACAGAAAAGCTATTTTCTTCATATTAAATTGAACTTTTATGTTTTTACTAGAAGACCATAGTCACCAAAATAGTGTGTTCCTCTTTGAAACCTTGGATAATTCATTAATGAAGAGTTTTCCAGATTGTGCTTCTTCAGAGCAATCTTACTTCATTATCCATAATGTAGGTCAGCTGGTGTTTGTCCTGACTGAAAGGCCTGTAGTGTGATCTTTATAAGAAAATCCTAGATTACATTCTGCATAAAACAAAATTAATATGTTTTGTGATGTTTACTATTTTTAGAAGATGTAAACTCACTTTGCTAATAATATGGGTTATGGGGGGAAAAATGGGGAAAGAACCAGCTTTTGTCAGTAATGGTGATCTGTTAATTGGAAAAATTGTAATGGCCATTTATTTGATTTGATACATTTCTAGCATTTTGACTTTGTTCTCTGCTTTTGTAGTCTGTTATAGGCTGTTTCATGATGGAATTTTTTTCTTTTCATAGATGAGTTGCAGTGGTGAGAGGAGACAGGACAGGTTATATTCAGAACTTTCAGTTTTAGAAATATGAAGGAGTCTAGTCTATTACACTTAATTTACTAGACTTTTATTACATTTTATAGTATGTTCAATAATCTGTTGATATACTGATAACACCAATTTTAAGCGTGTGGCACACTTAATTATTTAGCCTGAAATATACAACTAACTTTTATTAGTCTGTTTTGCATTTTGAAGAAGTAATATATACTACAGACCTTTCTTTCTGTATTATGTACGTTATAGAGGTTGAGAGGCAAAAACATCCCAAAACTGTCTATTAAGAAAAAAAAGAAGAAAAAAATTAAATATATACATTTTGCATTCTATTATAGTAATTTCATGCTAAGCTACACTGGCGTGTTTGGATTTTTTTCATCCTCTTGATAGGAACTAATTCTGAAGCATCAAATGCTTCTGAAACAGAGTCTGATCACAGAGATGAGCTGAGCGATTGGTCGGCGGCCCCGGCAGAGGAGGAGAGGGACAATTACCTGCGCAGGGGGGACGGGCGGAGGCGCGGCGGCAATGCCAGAGGCCAAGGCGGGAGGGGGCGCGGAGGATTCAAAGGTAAATGGAGACTCCTTTTGGAAACAGGTGTCGGTGTGGGACTCCTAAAGCCAACTCACTGCTGCCAGCTGCTCCTTTTCTCGCCTGCTCCAGCTCCCCACCTTGTGGCCTCTCCTGACTTCTCTTCTCTTTGTCAGTCTTTTAAATCGAGTATTTTGTTTTAGGTTGAAGGTTGAGCAGAGGGGAATAATTCTTTTTGACCTGCTTTATTTTGGGGGAGTTTTCTATCATTTATTTTCCTAAAATCCATCTTGGCTAAAGTTTGTGGCCTGTGCCGTCATATACAGACATTAAGGAATCAAATTCTAGTTTGTCAGTGGATGCAGAAAAAAATTTAAAAATCTGTATTACTCATTCAGCTGTCCATATTCACATCTTCTTGTATTTGATTTTCATGGAACAGGATAATATTGTCATTTATGCGTTCAGGGGAAAGGATCAGGCAAAAGCAAGATGGGAGAACTTTAAAAAGTTAAATATATATATTTGAACATAAGATGTTCCATTATATTTATTTGTTTAAATATTTTCTTCTGCAGCTCTGCTTATTTCTTGAAATGTTTTTTTTCAATGTATGGGTGCTGCTTAATAAGACTTTTTTGTACAAAGGTAATGTGTGATTTAGGAAGCTTATAAGCCATTGAAAAATGTGAAGATACTAAACACTACTGATTGTATACTTCTCTTCTGTGGTTAATCATTTTGAGAAGTGTTTTTCAGCAGTCAGTAGTCAGTCTTGTAAACTGTGGTGGTTTTAAGTACTGAAGTTTTGTCTACATTATCACCTGAGAACATTTGCTTTAGTGACTCTTGGCCCATAGTTTAAGACCTGTTGTATGTCAGTAATAATATTTACTCACAAGACACAAAATTCTGATTTCCCTACTGTGCATGTGTAAAATGTAAGTGGCAGAAGATAATGTCTTTGTTGAACAACTTAGTTGATTAATTCTTCTTCCAGGCAATGATGAACAGTCACGAACAGATAACCGTCAGCGTAACACAAGAGAGGCAAAAGGGAGGACAGCAGACGGGTCTCTTGAGGTAACTCTTCTCCCATGGGAAGTCTGTACTGTTAAAATTGCATTGTGTCCTACAGTAACGTTAGAGTCTTCAAGGTTGTGAGTGACACAGTAGCCTTGTGATTTTATTTTCTTTAGCTCCCTAATCACATCTACAGAGTTGTGTTACAAAATGACACAGATGCTCAGGACTCTAAATATATCAAGCTACAACTCTAAATATATCAAGATACAACTTTGTAATGCTGTTTAGCTCTGTCTGGTGAAATACTGATAACAAGTCCCTAGGATTTACTAACCAGCTTGATTTCAGTCTGTGTTCTTACTAGTGCTTTTGTTTTAGCTTTTATTTCTTGCTGTGTTGTGTATTGTTGTCTTATCTTCTATGTGCCTGAGGGAGGAAAATCCTTAACACTATATAAAGAGTGTGTTGTAGCCAGAATCCTCAGAGTAAGAAAGATTAAACTTCAGAAACTGCCTTCACTACTAAATGAAACATTTGCAATTGAAGGCTGTTCAGTCTAGAAAGTAAGTTAAAAACGCACATCAAGAAACTTTTTAAGTAACAGATTTGAAATATCTTGTAACCTTAAATATTTTTAAGCTTTTTATGAAGATATTTCTACATTTTTTTCAAATGTCTTGTTTCATGAAGTTATCAAGCTGATACTTTATGTATATATGTTAAGTTTCCCCAAATGGAAACTGTTCTTGCTTCAAATGATAACTTGCAAAGCTTCTTCCATCTCTGACTTGATAGGAGGAGTTATGCTGGGGGGAAGAAACAATAAGCAGCTGCAAGCTGCTGCCTCTGTGGTGTTAGCAGGAGTCACAGTTCCAGTGGGACATAGAGATGACTCTGGTTTTTAGAAAGCCTGGTTAAGAGGGACAAAACGGAACAAGTGACCAGATGCTTAGTTTTGCAAGTGGGAGTGCTGAACTTAAAGGTGTAGTAATTGAATATGCATCTGAAATGCAAACAACACAACAAAAGAAAAAATAAATAATGGCCATGTGGTTTTTATAATTAATTAGTAATTACCTTACAAAGTTTGAAGTAGGCAGTGAGAAATTTGGGTGCTGAAAAAAAACCATAAGGCACTTAAATCATGGGGGGTTTTATCTGTTGCTCCAAAATTGGGATGCAGTGACATATTACAAGAAACTAAGTACTTGCATGTTGTTGAAATCTGGCTGATCAAGTTGTAAAAATCTTGTTACATATCAAGGAATAAGCATTTACCTCCTTTACAAGCATAAAAATTTGCTTTCAACATGTTCTTTGGAAATTTTTTATGACCACTTAAAAAGGCTGCAGATGTCTTTTGGGTGTATTAAAATGTAAATGGATCTTTTTTTTCATATTCAAAAAAGGTCTGAGTAGATTTTTTTTTTGAGATTCAGAAAAGCTGCCATGAAATGACCCTATGTCTTTTGGGGGCTTTTTACATACAAAGAGAAGGAAGTCAAGTTACTAGAAGTTGAATTGATGTTTCAGAGATCCCTCTGATGTTAATCCATCTCTTTCGTGCACAAACACATTGGAAATTTTCTCTCAGCTTCCAAGGCTAGGTAGATGGGAGAGGATTTTTTGGGTCCCAAGCATGTGGCATTTTGAACAAAAAAGAATTTACACCCTCCCCTGCAGCTTGGATACATGCAAGCCATGAGGGGCTGGCACTGTTTGCTCCTCCCAGACAGCCAAGGTAGCAAACGCCCAGGGGTGGAGGAAAGGAGGAGAATGCTTTATATAACTCTGAATTGTTCCAGATCAGAATTGACTGCAATAATGAAAGGAGTGTCCACACTAAAACATTACAGAATACCTCGAGCGAAGGCAGCCGGCTGCGCGCGGGCAAGGAGCGGAACCCGAAGAAGGAGAAGACAGACAGCGCAGACGCTCAACAGCCGCTGGTGAACGGAGTCCCCTAAACTGCATAACTCTGAAGTCATATTTCCTATACTGTTTCAGTAATTCCTATTCCATGTTAGAGAAACTTGTTAGGCCAAAGACAAATAGTAGGCAAGATGGCGCAGGGCATGAAATGAACATATGTTCTCTGTTAGCCTTTTTTAACATCAACAGTATGCAGTTGTTTTCAGAATAAGAAGTTATTCAAATATTTGCATAAAAATACCTGAACTTCCGAAAATCGCTTCCAAGTACATATTGCAGTTCAAACGATGACAGATTCTTTTTGTTTGTTTTAAAAATACTGAGCTGTGCATTGGTAAACTTTCTGTTCAGTTGTACCATTTTAACACATCGGGTCAAATTCACTGCTCAATTTCAATTTTCAGAATAAATAGTGTTTGCAGTAATCAAATTGGCTTCTGTTTTCAATCTGACTTACCAGTTCTTCATGAAATGCTATGTCGTTTTATGTCCTGTGTCAGTTCACATTCTGGTCCACCTTTTTCAATATTTTGGTGGACCCTGAAATCTGTGTGATGTAACAATTGTCATTTTCATTAGCAAAAAAGTTGTATGATCTGTGCCTTTTTTATATCTTGGCAGGTAGGAATATTATATTTGGATGCAGAAATCAGGGAAGATGAGTTGGTAACACTAAATGTAAAATATATGTAGCAATCCTTGTCAGACGTTAGTACTTTATAGACAAGTGCATGCTTTCCATAATTTTTTCCTTACATAAACGTTCAGTTAGGCAGTTATAAGAATAGGAAATTTATTTTGCACTGAAGATTTGGCAAATAGTGTTATTGAAAAAGGGGTGTAATTTTTTTCTTTGTAGGCAGTACAGAAGCTTTTTTTTTTTTTTTTAGAAAAAAAAAATTTAAAAAAAAAAAAATCTTTCCATTGTGGGAAACTAAAAAACTCATTGTTACTGAGGGAACAAGTATAACATGTTCACAAGCTAGTAATGTGTGCCTGCTGTTTGGCCAGATGACCAGCCTAAAGCATTGATGGTTTTCATCCTCCCAAAATTTTTGAATTGCTTATTTTAATTTGGGGCCATTTCAGGAGAGGTAAGAAGAAAGTCACCACATGTCATGCCTTGGCAAGTTCAGGTACAGTAGTTGAAAATATTGAAGGTAAAACAAAAGTTCTTCATATTTTGAGCTGCAAGGTCCTAACTACTAGCCAATAAGAAGGATTCACAGAATTTGATCCTAAGTACAGCTGTACACCAGGGAAGGGTGGGAAGTGGTGGGAGGAGCTGTGCTTTCTTTCATTTCTGATCACACATTAAACTTACTGGGCACAACTGCATAAGGACCTTCATTTTAGTCCATTTTTGTTCAGATTACTCCAGAAGGAGAGCCACTGTTTATGTACAGAATTGTACAAACTTGACCTTGCCTCTGATGTATTTTGTGAGTTTTGTTTCTTTGCTTTCTTCATTCTTTTTTTTCCTTGCATACAGGTGAGCATACTAAAACTGGCAACGAACTGCACATGATTTAACAAATATAAAAATGTCTTAAAAAGTATTGCCAAACATTAATGTTGATTTCTAGTTATTTATTTTGGGAATGTATAGTATTTGAAAACAGAAATTGGTACCTTGCACACATCATCTGTAAGCTGTTTGGTTTAAAATACTGTAGATAATTAACCAAGGTAGACTGACCTTGTAATGTAACTGCTCTTGGGCAATATTCTCTGTACATATTAGCTACAACAGATTGGATTTTATGTTGACATTTGTTTGGTTATAGTGCAATATATTTTGTATGCAAGCAGTTTCAATAAAGTTTGATCTTCCTCTGCTAACTGATGTTGATGCAATCCTTATGAATGATTGCTTTAAAAAATCTCAGCTGACAGAAAGTAGAAAGTATTTCTTTGTTTAGATTTTGACTGTAGCCATTGTTTATTTACACATTTTAGAAAAGTCTCAAATATTACCAGATTTCAAAAATACAGCACATAATGCTCAAGAAGACACAGTTTCCTCATGGAATGGTACAGTACCTGTTGAGTGGTCACACTTCACGCACTCATTCCTCACATTCAGCGCTTGAGTTCACTAAGGTGCTAACCCAGGTAAATGTGAAATTGCTAAACCACAGTCTGACTAATTGGCTGCATTCCATTTCCAAGTGGATTTTGGGGTTATGACCTTTTTCAGTATTTGTGTACTTAACATATATCCCTTTCAGTTCCTATTCCAGTGCTTTTAAATGTTATTAAATTTCAACAAATTAACCTGTGAATCTAAATGTACACTTTTATTTTGAAAAGTCATGTTGTTACAAAACTTGAAAGTGCAACAAATGTCTGATGCTTGAGTTCAGGTCCGTCCTATTGGTAACTATTATAAAGTATGGTCTAATGAATTAAAATTATTTTTAAAATAAAGTTCTTTGAAAGAGTGAGAGGTATTTGTGAATCATGCCAAAGTCCAAATTCAGTAAGGTTAAGTTCAAAGCCTGTGAATTAACAAATGCTTACAAAAATGGAAAGTTTGTGGTTTTGTTGTCTGAATGCATTTTTGTTAATGATGGTGGGGAGTTAAGATTTTCAGAGTTGTTATTAAAACTTTGTCAAGGAAAAAAATCTCTTTATTCAGCTTTTTTGAAGCAGATAAAAGTCCTGTATGAGCACTCATGAGTTCAGGAAAATACTAGGTTTAATTTCATAAATTTGAAGCAGTTACTGATGAGCTTTTTCAGCTATTTTTTGTCCCTAATATCAAATATTGTGTACCATGTCCAGGAAGGACATTGAATGCTGTGAGTATGGTACGGAGTGTAGACCCTGCTTCTTCCTGTGAGCATTCACTGTGAAAGGCAGCTTATTTTCCTGAAGTGCAGTATGTTTCCCTGCAAAACAATATTCAGTATTGAATATTAAAAGGGAAAACTTTAGCTTTCAGTGGGTATTCCTCAGTCGTTTCTGGAATCCTGCTGTACCATTCTGCTAAGTTCTCTGCTAATCTGCAAGAGAAGATGGATGTCAAATATTTTTATCCTTTGTACTGTTAAAGGTTTTGCCTATTTCCAGAAGCAGCAAGGCTTGCAGTGGAATACCTGTGTTAAGGGGTGGGGGAGATGTGTTACTGGTTCTGGTGGCTACTTAAAAGAACTTTTTTAAAGGTGACAAGGCTGAGCTTGTTTCCACAGTAGTGTGTACTAAGCTTGTTCATGATTCACTTGAACTTAACAAGTTTTCATCCTAAAAGATGCTAGTCAGAGTCCTTCCCAGACATTCATACCCGTGAAAATTGGAGTGACTAGGACATTTGCACTGTTAAGGTATTAAGGCAGCTTAATGTACATTAGTAAGAGTGAGGTTAAACCTCCTGAGCTTAGTGTTCTGAATGGATTCCACTTTGATCACAAAGTTCTCCTTGCCAGGGGTTCACTAGACTTAAGTGCATCATATTTTATGCTGTGATTTACAGAAACAGCTCATTACTCTTTGGCATTAAGAGTCTGACAGAGGACTGTGGATCTTTTGCCTGCATCAGGGAATGAATCTGGTTTTCTACAAACAATTTTGTAAAATGCATCGTACATCTGTCACTTGCGCTTTCACAGTTACGAAGGTCATTCATCTCATCCAGTTTGTTAGAAATAATTGCTGTTAAACCTCCATGAGTCAGTTTGCCATAATCTTTTTTTTTTACATTGTTGAAAAATTACAATAGACTTTAAAGCAGTATTTTTGTGTGCTTTTGAGTACTGTATGGAACTGGATTATAAGAAAGAGCAACAATCATAGGTAATTTTGTGTATCTACTGAAAATTCAGTAGATGAAGATGTTTTCTTATGGTTTTGCAGTGAACTTAGGAAACTGGTTTCCAATAAAAGTAGTTAATTTAAAGCAAAAATGATCACATGGATGTAGTCTGTGAATGCTAAGAACTTGACTGTTGCAGAAATGGTATAGCAAACATTTGGGATGGTTTGGGGTTTGGATGTGGTTTTTTTCCTGGTGCACTCAAGCTGAGTTTCAGGTGTAGACTACAGCTACAGAAAGGGAAATCAATGCTCCTAAATGTAGTAAAATCAATTAAGTGTTCTATTTAAAATGAGGGAGGTGGGGGGCAATTTTCTGTGATTCTTAGCAGTCTGAAAAGTCCTACGTCAGAAATGCATCATGCTGTCTGGAGTGTTCATGAGATAAATCAGTGTGGAAAATCTCCCTTTCATGTAAATCATAGGCTTGAGAAAAGGAAGGCTTGGGGATTAGGCATTTCCAAGTGTCTGCTGAGCGTGGCTGAGTCTAGTCTGGGTGTAGAATGAAACAAGGAAACTGAGGATACTGTGTATTGTTGCTTATTTTAGCAAGCTAGTGCTGCATACAAATGAGATTAAAGAGACCCAACTGTTAAACTCTATGCAGTTAACTGAAATGAGGGGAAAAAAAACCTGAATATTTAAGTTTTTTCAGCTCACTTACCAGTTCAGATGGCTGTTGTAGCAAACTGCAACTGCTTTAGGCAGCTCATCTCTTTGGGGAACTGCTGATTTGATGGCATCTGCATTTACTTGAGGCTTCTGTATATTTTAAAAACACTGCTCCCAGTCTATTCAGAGCCTTTTCTTAATAAAAGGAATGGAAGTGGTAGAAGCCTGGAATGGTCTGGGTTGGAAGGGACCTTAGAGATCATCTAGTTCCAGCCTCTGCCTTGAGCAGGAACACCTTCCTGTAGACCAAGTTGTCCAGAGCTCCATCCAGCCTGGCCTGGAATGCCTCCAGGAACAGGGCACCTCCAGCTTCTCTGGGCAACCTGTGCCAGGGCCTCACCACCCTCATTGTAAAAAACTTCATCTTTTTATCCAGTCTAATTTGAGCCTCTTTTTGTTTAAAACTGTTAACTCTTTGTGCTATTGCACAGGTCCTGCTAAAAAGTCTTCCCCATCTTTCTCATGTAGCCTCTTTAGGTACTGGAAGGGGCCCTGATGTGTCCCCAGAGCCTTCTCCAGACTGAACAACCTCAGGTCTCAGCTTGTCTTCAGAGCAGAGCTGTTCCAGGCCTCTGGTCACCATAACCCTCTGGACAAGCTTGAAAAGGTCCACATCCTTCATATGAAGGGAACTTGTGGTTTAACTCCAGCCAGCAACACCACGTAGCTGCTCACTCACTCAGTGCCCTCTTCCCCCTCCACCCTCCCAGTGGGAGTGGGAATCAGGGGAAACAAAAGAGTAAAAATAATGGGTTGGTACAAGAATAGTTTAATAATTGAAAGATAATAGAATACAATAATAATAATTGTAATGAAAAGGAGCGAGAGAGATGAAATCCAAGAGGAACAAGAGCTTTACAACACAATTGCTCAATACACTGACCAATGCTGAGCCCTTCCCGGAGCAGTGTTTGGTATCTCTTTGCCAGCTCCTGCAGTTTATATACTGGGCATGATGTGCCATGGTGTGGAATATCCCTTTGGCCGGTCCAGGTCAGCTGCCCTGGCCATGCTCCCTCCTGGTTTCTGGTGCACCTGCTCCCTGCCAGAGCTTGGGAACTCAAAAGTCCTTGGCTGAGAGCAAGAACTCCTTAGCAACTGAATATCAGTGTGTTATCAACATTATTCTCAGCCTAAATCCCAGGCACAGCACTGTGCCAGCTACAAAGAAGAAAATCCAACTCTATCCCAGCTGAAATCAGGCCAGATCTCTGGAGGTGGTTGCAGTACACCAGGTGGGGTCTCACGAGAGTGCAGTAGAGAGGCAGAATCCCCTCCCTTGACCTGCTGGCCATGTTTCCTTTGATGCAGCCCAGGATATGGTTGACTTTCCGGGTCTAAGAAAGATCCGTGTGCAAATATTTGGTGAAGCAACACCTGATTAATTCACCTTTCATGGGTTAGTGAGAAGCTCTAACTTAAGCATCCTGACTGAACTTTTTGATTTGAGAGAAGTGTATTTTGACCTCTTACCTTTTACCTGGTCTGCACAATTTGGTGATGTTTCTGTATTGTACACTGGAGTGTGATTGGTAAGAGTATAAACTTGTTTTTAACTTGGTAAATTAGAAGACTTGAGAGGCTTTCCAACAGTCTCAGCAGGGGCTGATTTCTCCCACACTGAGCTTTTTCTGGCCCCTCTTTTGCTCCATCGTGTTCCGTGCCCCTGGACTGGGGGTGGTGGCTGTGACGTGCTCTGGTTCCACGGTTGTCAGGGCAGGTCTGCCGTTGCTGCACCCTGGGAGCTGCTCGTGCCCTGCTCCAGCAGGGCTGGGGGAGACAGCAAAAGAAGTAAGTAATGGCAAGAACAAGAATTTTCTCTTAATCTTGTTTTCCTTCAGCCTTGTTTTCCCAGTTTGTCGTGAATGGTACTGGATTCTAGTATCTTGAAAAACATGATTCCTGTCCTCTTAAGAAATAATTTCACATTACCAAAGTAGTTTCTCCATGGGACAGAACATGTTTGTATATTCCCCTATAGCACAGGCACTTCCAAGGGCAGGGAAGCTTTCCTCATTGAATAGCAGGAGTGCAGAAAGAGCTGACCCTTCAAAGGGCAATATCCGTGTGAAATGCAGTCAGTCTTCTCCCTGTACAGCACTTCAAAAAACGGCGTTCTCCCCTCCCCAAAACTAAGAAATTGTCTCTAGGTTTAAGCTGTCTTTACAGTTAAGTGGTAATAATTGGAAAAAAGCCCTTTTTAGGGTAAAACAGGAAGGGCATGCAAAGTGAAATACAGCATCTAGCAAAGCAGTCATCAGGGCCTGCTTGGGGGTACAAAACCCAGCTTAAATCTGCTGTTAAATTACACATGGGGATTTCTAAAAGTATTTTCATCCATAATACCATTTTGAACCACCTTTTAAAAATGGTTTCCAAAGCTCTTCATGTGCTCCAATTGTGAAAAGAGTGAAGAATTCAATGAACTAAACTAGAATTCAGTTTTAAGCTTTCAAAAATTATTCATTCTTCACTCTTGATTCTGTTCCTTGAATTTGGATAAAAATTTTTAGCTAAAAATTATATTTTTAAATGCCAGGTGTCCAGCTTTGGGACACTTCAGAAAGATAATTTTTTGGCTAGTCTCTGTTAACAAGATGCCTTCCTTTAAAGTCTCTTTAAATGAGTAATTTCTTCAAAATCATTTATTGCCAATATATACATATATATTTCCAATGGGTTTTGGCCTCTTTCTTGCAAAAAAGGCAGCCTTGCTCTGTGCATCAATCAACTGTCAGGTTTGCTCTAATCCATGAATATGAAGTTAGGATCAATAATTTGTTTTATGCAGGAACCTATACCTATTATTGCTCTTGGTTTTATTGCAGTAATGCTGATCTTCGGCACCCGTCAAGTGTGGGTCTTCATGGTCCTGCTCCTGCTTTGCAGCGTCCATTCACGTGAGTACTGCAAGGACAAAAATGTGCTCAAAGAAGTAACAAGTACTTTTAATACTGAGAAATATTACAAGCAATTACTTCTGATTGGATCGATCCATTCTGAGACTTAAATAGAGCAAAATATTTTTTTCCTGCAGCTATAGTTGCCATTGACCTCTGTGCATCTATACAAGAAATACATGCTGCTTGTTTCATGCCTAGCAGTGCAACTTGCTTTTATTTTACAGTTGATCATAGATTTTTCTACTTTTTCCCCAATTATAGGTTCTTCTATTTTTCTCTCACTTCGACTTTTTTTTCAGCATACTATTAAAGGTGTTTTTATAGCCTGTTGAGAATTGATGTATTTGCTTACTACAGCAGATGACTCAAAGTAATTAGAAAGGTTTTTGTCTGATTACTTGCACTAACAGAAGTTAAGTTTGGTCATCTGGCATGTATAAAGTTTGCATTTGATCCTTAATGCATTGAGAAACCAGACCTCAGAGCCTTGTCAGCTTTGGTGAAAGGCTGGCAGTAGCTGTGTGCAGTTGTAAAAGGTTTGCAGCGTGGGTGTGAGCTCTAACATTGATATAAATGTGTAAGTACAGCAATGGCCATTAAACCTGTGTAAATGGTTTGTGTCTCTTTAAACCCTCACATGAGAGAGTAATGCGTAGGGCAGCCATGGTTTTCAGATAATTCTTACCAAACTGAATGTTGAAAACCTCATCTCAGGAACTTCCCATGAAATTATTACAAAGTCTTCACAATTTTCTGTTCTGTCTTGTTTACTAGCAGGGAGAGGGGCCCCATGACATAGCTGTCAGTGTGAGCTTTGGTGGTCACATTTCTGTTACACGATAGTTTCAGATTCTGTTTCGACAGTACCTTCAATTCTCTCTACTCTGTTCTTTTTTTTTCCCAAAGGAGTTTTGTATGGCACAGAAGAGGCAAGTTGTGCCCCAGGACAAGTAATTTAGTAATTCCCTAATTTATGCTCCCAATGCTGTTAGCTGAAGAATTATCCAAAAGACTGAAGTTGTTCAATACCTTAGTTTTTTGTTAGGCTGTGATCTCACTTCTGTTCTCAAGGAATTCTAACACCATGAAATGGCTTTCAGCAAACTCCATCACTGAAAGCTGTTAAATTGGTGATGGTGTAAGTTTCTCTCATGGAGAGAGAAAAGGCAAACAGGTGGGAATACTGAGTCTCTTTTTTCCCCCTCATTGGGAAGTGGTTGATTGCCAGTGGAGTCCTACTGTGAATTGCACTTCTGGTTTAATGAAAAAGAGATGTAGGGACGCAGCAAGGTTTACTGATCCCATATTTTTTTAGAAAAGTATAAACGAAAGGTGATTGGGAAGTCCCAGAGTAAGAAATCAGTAGCTTTTGTGTAAACACTGTAGTACCTCTATATTTAGGGATGTTTTACTCTTTTCTATGCAACTGCAGCAGATCACTGTCTGACATGAGAAGCTGGGATAGATGCATGTTTGGTTATGTCTGATAAAGATGCCTTTCACCATGTTTCTGTGTTTTAACTGGAGTCTGATCTTTATCTAAAAAGCTGAAAGTTCTGCTTGTGTGCATAGGATAAATATAACTATAGATGCAGCAAAGTATTTTCATGTAGCCTGCACCTCATAGGTGAGCAGCAGGGCTTTTTATCCTTGACAATTTCCACCTGAATGGATTCTTTAATTTAAATTTTACAGCTTTAGTTCTTTACTCATTGTGGTTCATGAAGCAATTTAAAGCAATGTAAGTGAATACAACAGAAAGACATCTGTGCTTAACCTTGCTAGCCATCAGTAGACACAGTTCCTAATGACTGTAAATGCCTTCCTAATGAGTGATAATCAGTATGAAAATGTCATTGCTTTAATTAATTACAGGTAGTTTTGATGGTAATGAGCTAATCATTATGAACTTTTAGTTCTTGCAGCACCGACTCAGCCTGGTTCAGAACAGAGTGCAGAGGCACGCAGCAAACCTAACGTGACAGTGAAAGGTGCATTTGAATCGTTCGTAAGCTTCTTCAGGCCAATGAGTAAGTCTCACTTCACCACTGCAGAATTTTTTCTCTCTTTCCTTCCCACTTCTGCCTCACTTCCAGTCCGCCATCCCTCCCCTACCTGTCAGTATTTAATGTGTTTAAAACCCTCGGTCTAATACTGTAAAACTGTAGGGCTCTTGATAATGGGATTGCTAAGTGCCTCTTTGGAACAATCATGGATTTGTTTGCATTACTCCCCTCCTGCAAAACCCTCCATCACCAGTGATGTGACTGTGCTGGAAATGCTGAGATTATGCTGAAAGTTTGGCATAGGATCCACCATGCCTAGCTTTGTCATATCTCATCTGAGCTAGTTTTCTAGTCTTCCCACATACACATGGAGAAAAAGGAGAATTTGGCACAGCCTAAATGAGAGAAGGATTTTGTCCCACACTGGTGCCTCTCCCACTTCTGGCTAAGGAAGGCTTCAGGCCTGTTAGGTTAGACTGATCCACTCACCTTTGGACTGCTGAAGTTAAATTACAAAAACTACATTATTTCATACATTTTTTGAGATGGAAATCACAATGCTAACTTGCTAATATCAAAAAGGAAGATAATATTTATGAGTACAAAAAAGATTTATTACATATAAAAACTGCCAGCCTGGTTCCATAACCAGATGACAGACCAATAGGAAGGAGAAACAGAAATGCTACTTTTCACTTGGTATGTTTCTGCATTAATATCAGTGTGCCTCCACCACTAGTGCTCACATGTAACCCTAAGTAAACACAGAGGACTGGTGAAGATCCTGATCCTCCCATTTAATAAACTGAATTTGGCTACCAGTAAATGTGAGACTGACAATACAGCCAGTCCTGGGGGTGTTGTTGGAACCAAATGATGCTTTGCAGCTGCTGTGTAGCATAAGGGACGTGATATAATGTTTTATAGGAATTAAATATACAGAGATGTCTACTATTTATAACTATATTACACATTTAAGCCATTCCCACAGAGTATCTATCTCATGATTGTCAATAAATCTGCTATTAAATAGGAAATCTCAAAAATTGCTTAAATACATTGTTCGTTAACTGGATTGGATGTCGTGGGGGGGAGGGGGTCCTATCAGCTGATTTTCAGCTGCTTATGGGAACAAATAACAAGTGCCACAGAGATGGTTAGTTGCAATATAGTACTTCAGAAAAAAAAAACCTTAAATTTCTGTTGGTTTTTAATTAGAAACAGTACAGTCAGAAAATTTAGTTAGTCTTTTTCACTTACTTTACAAACCTAAGTACAAAAAAGTGTCACAGTGGTGTTTAGATTCAGCTTTGTAATAGATTCTTACAGAAACAAAGCAGATTACTAAAGATTTTCTATGATATGATTTAGCTTTTCTGCTAGTTTCAATATAAAAATTGGTTAGATTTTGGGAAAGAACATACGTGAACGTCAATGATAGTGTTCACTGGCAGATTTAATCAATCAAAACATGCTAGAGACACCAAAGTGATGACTTCCTTCTGTTTCACATTGCTCCCACGATAGACATCTTACCTAATGTTGGGTTTTTTTTCTTCGTTTAAAGCTTGCCGCCTCAGCAACGAGCACGTCTTAACTCCTTGTCCTGTGGAAGGCCTGAACATATCTGAATGCTCAAAAGTTCGCTGCTGTCCTTTCAAAATTGGCCAGGATAAGCAGTGCTACGTGCCAGTGAGAGATGGTGAGTGTGCTGCTCTGGGCTACTGCCTCAGAACAAACCCTGCTCCTGGTCACACAATACAGTTCTTGTTGCTGTCTATACCTTTAGCTTTTCAGGACACCCCTCTCTTTAAAGTAACTGTAAGTTTGCATGTATTTCTTCATCTATAGTAATAAAGGAAACAATTAATCGATAGAATATTTTCTGGATATTGTCAAGCCCAGCACAAGCAAAGAACAAGTGCCATACAAATAAATATGGTCACATATGTAGAAGTAAAGGCTTTGTTTGTTGAAAGTGGGAATTAATCCAAACTAGTGACTCCATGAAAGTGCTGTGAAGAAAAAGTGAAGGAACTGGATGTATTTTGCATGGTGAAGAGGAGGCTGATGGGTTATTTAATAGCTACTGAAGACTGTTTAGAAGGGAAGTTACTAAGATGAGAGAGTCACAAGTTCTTTGTGGAAGAACCAGATGATTTAGCAAGGGGGAATTGCCACTAGCTGATACTTAGCAAATTTAGCTCAGCCATTAGGGGGAAGACACTCATCAGAAAGGGGATGGAGTTTCCAACCTTGGAGGTTTTCAAAACTTGAATATAACAAGACACAGCTCATTTGATCTCATATTGGTAGTAGCCTTGCTTCAAGAGGAAGATTGATCTACATGATCTGCAGAAGTCTCTTACAACCAAAATGTCAGTGGTTCTTTGTTACCAAATTCCAGCCTTAACATTACATTTTACCTCCTTTTTTTCCTTTGAGCATCAGCTTGGTGGGCATGATTTTTTTTCTGTTATGAAAGAATGCAAAAAACTATTTTTGTAGATCTATCCATGGTTGTCTTTGCTCTCCTGAAAGGGTTGTATCAAATCTTAATTTCTATCATAAATTTTTCCTGTTTGTATAGCTTTCTAGAAAAAGTTGTTGCTTTTCATGGTGAAGTTGCTTCAACAAACTGAAAAAAGCAAATAATTTAGAGGTGTTTTGTTAGAGACAGCATTATTGAGTGTGGAAGGGACCTCTCACAACCACATAGTTAATCATCCCTGTTCTACCAGCATTAGCTACAATGGGTTTCCCAGGGACTGTGTCCAGTCAAACTTTAAATTTGTCCAAGGATAAACAACCAAAAATGTAGGAAGCGTTTTCAGACATAGGCAATCTTGCTAAACATGGATGTTAAGTTGGTAAAAAGAAACCATAATCTGGAATTGAATGATTTTGTTCTTCCTGGTATAATTCAGCATAGCTCTATTGATTTCAGAGGTATCCCAGTTTTTAGGATGAGCTGACTTAATACAGATATGAAACCCAAGGTTAATTGTCAGCTAACAGGAATTCACTTTCTCTTGTTTGTGCTTCTTCAGGAGCAAGCTGAGGTCAGGATAAGACTTGGAAATTTTTCTTGTGCTTGAGCACCTCCACATTCCAGTGCTGAGGCAGCTGTAGTTACCACTGTCTAGATAATTTCTGATTGAAGAAAGTATTACCCAGTGTGATGCCATCAGAATCTGTTTGTTAGTTAGGGGCATATGACAGAAATTAAATGTTTTAATAATATTCCTTTCAAGCTTGGACTTTTATAATATGTATAAAAGAGACTTCAATACAGCAAGAAGAAAAGCTGTACAGTGAAAATTACAGCTCTTCTGCTCATTTTTAAGATACATACTCAAGCAAATTTTAAAATTAAATATGCTTATTCAGCTGTGACTGCTTGATTCATCATTCCAGTTAGGCTTTTATTGTTTGGACATCAATATCAAAGGCTGACTATTTTACAGAATTATTTGGTCATAGATTAATGAGCTCCTTGAATGCTCCTGGATGTACAGCATATGTCCAAAGAAAATGCAAACACTTACTGTTTGCCTTGTAGCAATCTGTTGACAAAATAGAAGCACTTAGCAGATATTAGACTCATGGCAGTTGTGTTTGTCAGCTGGTCACAGGCTGCATGCTGAATGGTTCTTCTTGTTGGGACGTTTGTCTTTAATTTTACTAGGAATAAAATGAGGCCTTAAGAAAATGCTACAAATTTATGAACTGAAGTAGATAAATAGAAATGAGCTCAGATGAGAAAGAACTGGTCTCAAATTTCACTTGAGTTGGCAAAGCACAAGTGTTTGTCTAGTTTCAGAGGCAGCCAGGGTTTGAGTGAGCCCAGGGCCTGGGGCACAGTTGACTGGGGGGAATAAATAATAGTTAAGAAAACCAATCAAATCCCTTAGAAACTGCTTTAAGAATGGAGACAAAACCTTTCAAATTAATTCTAACACCTACTTTTTTGCCATTGCGCTGCTGAATCAGACTCATTTAGGTTAAAGAAGACCCTTGTGATCATTGAGTCCATCTTTAAATTCATCTGAGAGATGACAATTTTCCTTGCCATTTACTAAAGTCTTCAGGTGTGAGTGTGTTTTATGGTGAGGGTGCTTGTCAGAGCTTTGCTGACCAAACATCTATCTGAGCTAAGTAGCAACCTGGCTGTGCCTTCGTGGCAGCAAAGATGTCTTAGTGGCCAGTTCTGTCACCTGAGCCTCAGTGTCTGTATCACAATTATTCAGAACTAATGCAAACTTCTGCTGGCTCTACAGATGTGCAGCTGGCCATTCGAGTGGTTTTGATTACTGGAGGAGGATTTTTGGCTTTGGGGCTTCTACCAATCTGTTGCTGTGCCATTTTGCAGAGAAGGTAAGTGTTAGAGCATGACCAGGCCAAATTTATGAAGTACTGTTTCTAAATGGTGAAAATATGGAGAACTGACATCTTTTAAGTAGGTGAGGGGAGAAAAGGTTGGGAAAAAAAGGGCAAGAAACTAATGCCCAAACATAAAAGATGAGTTCTTCTATTTTGAAGCTACATAAAACAGAGTCATTTTGGCTTAAGGGAAAAAAAAGGTAATTTAATGCCCCAGTACTCTCTCTAAAGACCTGGGTGTAAAAGACTTGGACTTAATCTTACTTCACTTGCTTGGGAAGTTGCACATAAAACACGAAAGCAGACTCCCTCCAGGATAGACCCGGACTTATGCAGTGAGACGAGGAAGGGAAGAACAAAAGTATGAGGCCTGAATAGAGTAAGAGATGGGCTGTGAGTTAGGAATTAATTACCTCTAATGCTTCTAACATGCAGTGTGGGGTTTTTAATGTATAGGGCACTTCCCAGCCTATGAGTTCTATGCAAGCAGCTTAGTGTTTGGTTCTATGAAGAGTTTCAGCATGTGTATGTGTTCTCAGGATACAGGGAAAATGTAAACTCCACAACATCAGGGTCATAAAAGTGATGGAATGAATTAACATAACTGTGCTTTATTCTGCTTAGGTAGTAGTTCATATTGAATGGCTGGTGCTACAACTTGGTTAATATGACAGAATTGTCTGTTTAGTGAAGATTTTTTCCTCCAAGTGCTAAACTTTTGCTCTTCTAAGATATAGTAGTCTGTGTGGGATCATATACATGCACGTATACACACACACATAGACTTTACTAATGAGGCTGCTTGGCAGATGGCTGTTTGCTGTGGAATTCCACATTTTGACAAAACCTGCTGTGAAAATCTCCACATTACATCTTACACTGTGCTCAACAGCTGATGCTCAGCATACAGATAGCTGCACTGAGTCATCAGTGACTCTGAAAGCAGAAGGCAAAGAATCAACATGAAATTATCATAAATTTTCTGGAAAATGAATTAATATGTGTTCATTTTGAGAGAATTCACATTAATGTTTTAGTGATTGCTTCTGTGTTTTTTCATAGCCAGTGAAACTAGGAATTTTGCTGTTCTTCTATGACTTGGTCTTTTGCTTTGTTTTTTACTGCAGTAATTAGCCAGATGCTAAATGGTTTATATTTCCAACATAATATATTTGATTTCTAGGAAAAGTGCAATCCTATCACACTGTAACTTTGACTTTTACCTGTTCTAGAGACAGTTGATAGAGCTGATAAGCCAAAAGCAGTTGATAGAGTTGATAAGCCAAAAACCTCTCAGGATAGAATTTCTATTGTTTTCAACATTATACAGTCATTGTTGAGAGAGTCCTACCTACAGTGCCAAATCTGTACTGCAACTGGTCTGCACAAAAGTAAAAATCATTCTTTAG
>WEKY01003525.1:132920-206366 GCA_013390045.1 Picathartes gymnocephalus | reverse complement strand
AAAAAAAAAAAAAGAGGACTTTTGCTGATGATATTTGGAATAATTGTTTAACTCCACTGTGCCTCTTCTAGAGCAAATTGCAAGGATTCTATACCATGGCCAGACAAAGAAAATGTAGGAGCATGGAATTCCTGTAAAATTGATTAGAGGGAGCTGAGTACTCCTCTCCTTGCCACACTTGATCAACTCTAGTAATTTCCCAAGCCAGTAAGGCTTTGGTACTTTCCACATCCCCATGGACAAACTGTGTGTTTGCCTCCTTCCAATGGTGTTTTTCATGCAGGAAGTGGAATCATCACATCTGTTCCCTGCCAATTGGCAATTGCCCTTGTGTGCTATCAGCACAGTATCTCCTGTCTAGAGCTGTGCTCTGATACTTTTGCTGTGTCCATAAGTGTGCCAGCCTATCTTACTCCTCTCAGTTTTGTTAGTCTTCTTTAAGAACCACATCCAAGGACAGGTAGGTTAAAACACTAAAGGTTAGAAAAATGCAGGTGCACTTAAATAACAGTACTTTTGAATAATATTGTGTAGATTTTAAAATAGAATAGAAAAGTCTTCATTCCTGCCCAAGCCCTAGTACAGCTGTGGTAAGATGCCCACAGAACTTTGTTGACTTGTTGCTGGGGAAATTTGTGGTCATGGTTGCATTGTCTCACCGTCCTTGCCTGGTGGGATGAGACAAGCAGCCCTGTGCAGGAGTTCCCCTCTCAGGAAGAGCTGGGCAGCAAAGGGAGCCCCAGGCCTGCCTGTGCCTTCTGTGGACTGGGCAGTGCTGGGTTGATGGTGGGGATTGTTATCTTAAAGGTATTTTCTGTCCTGAATGATTCTGCGATTCTGTATGAATCAGATTAAATTCATGAAGAAAATGTAAGGAATGGGAAAAGCATTGAAGTGCTTTTCCTCACCTTAATTTTTCTTCTGGTGATGAAGCTTATGATGGCCCCTCAAGTCAACTATAGCTTTTTGAGTTTTTTTCACTGGAGCTAGGATTTCATGGCTGAAGTCTAGGTGACCTTCTCTAAATTCCAACTTTGGAAGCCAACCAATTTCAGCTGTTTTAATATGTTGCAGTCCGTGTCTCATCAATCCTTTACAAAAGGTAGGCAAAAAAGTACAGCAAATTGCACGGGAAAAAAGAGCACGTGATAAAATGACTCATGATGAAGAGATTCATCGCCATTTACTGGACTGACTTAAGAAAGAACCAAAAGGATGAAAAAAAAGAAGGTAAACTAACTTTGGGGTATTATTTTGTTCTAAGTTTAAGGTTGTTCTGTTGAGTCAGTGCAGAATACTAAAGATATGCACTACCAAATACCTGCTGCCGCCAGTGCAGTAGACATTGTCCAAAGGTACTGTTTGTCAGGGATCACCTTCAATATCTGTTGTAGAAGAGGTAATGAGTTTGCAAGCATTATTTTGCTGTCCTGGGCTGCCAACCAACAGCAGAGCCATGGACAGTCTGAGTTTAAAGCCCTCTGCAACTTCAGTGTTCCTTATCTCATGTGCAAATTGTTGCATGAGAAAGTGGAAAAGCAATGGATGTGCTGGTTTCAGGAGAGGCAGATCCATTTACAAGCATCGAAAAGCCTCTCTTTCTCTATTGATAGGGGTGGGTTTTCACTGAGGCATTCCCATAGTTCCACATCTTGGCATTCTTGGCATTCTTCCTCAATGCTGAAGAGCAATTGACTACTGAAATAAATGTAATCTGAGAGTGAAATGCTGTTTACTTCATGTGACCATGCCAAACTATGGCCTACTGAAGGTCACAGTGAAATAAAAAAGTGTCAGGGAGTTCATTAGACAAGAAGAAGTATTTCAGGGAGAGTATTGACTTGGCAGAAATGTAAAGGTGTCCCTAAATCAAGTTATACTCATGTTTGGGATTTTTTTTTTTCTCCCTTTGGTGTACAGGAACATCCACCTGATCCTGAAGATCAAGCAGAAGACACCAGGATTATTTGACTGTCTCCTAGAAAATGACACGTTTTGTTTTAGCATTGAAGTATTACAAAGTTGTTAACCCTTGACAATTCTATTGATTTTGCAGTAAAAGTTTTTCATTCTAGTTTCTTGCACTCATTCCATATCTCCTGTACACAAAAAACCTGGTAACACTGAAAGGCAAACTGCTTGTGGCAACCCCTGAATGGTGAAGTCAGTGTTGTCTTTGTACAGTAGGATCCCTGTGGAGGGATATGAAGATACAGTTACGTGCCCATCTCAGCTTAGGGGTCAGTCTTAGAAAAAGATTAAGGGAGTGTTGTCACTCATTAAATTGGTAGTGAGAGGAAGTTGGCTCTGGTTCCATATTGGATGGCCCCTTAGCACAGTAGTGCTGCTCTTGCTGAGGAGAGCAGCTAATTTTTTACCAGGCTACAGAGGATTTGGGTTATCTCTTGTTGGGCAATTGCTTTAAAGATCTGCTTGGCAAAAATACGAAGTACTTAAGGAAACTGCAAGAGTGTTGTCTCTGGAGTTGTCCTCTCCGCTGGGTATTGCTGCACCACACAACTTTTTTTGATCTTAGGATGACCTGTCTCCCAAAGTAGGTGATTCCAAAATGCAATTTCTTTCCATTTCTCTGTAGGGTAACAAAAATAAAGGAAACAAATGTGTAACACTTTTTGACAACTGAGTGCAGAGTGAGCACTTAAAAGAATGTCAGTAAAAGTCAGTATCACCCATAATAACACAATCACTTGTCATATTTCTTTGGGGCTGTGAAATCCACGTAGCAGAATTTCCAAGAGCTACAACTGGCAGGAATGGAGCTTTGTCCTAAGCTGGAGCGTAAATATTATGAGTGATTCTTAGAAACTCTGTACTTTCAGAATTCCCCATTTGAAACATTTTTCTTAGTTTCCTAAGTCCTAAAAAAGGGATCAATTAAAATCCAAGTGTAATGTAGGCAGAATATGCATATAGATGTTCTCATGAAGTTGTTGGAGTGCTTGCTGATGGTCAGATGTGACCATATGCAGGAGTTTAAAGCCTGACATTGCAACCATCGCCACAAACATTGTGTTACAGATGATTTGGTGAAAATTTTGCAAGCAAAAGTATTACCCTATTTTTGATGTGGAGCAACAGAACAATGGAAACCGAATAGGGCTCGGTTTGCTTTCTAAACCTGATGTGTATTTGCTCTATTTTGATATTATTTTTATGGAAGGTGAAGTATATCTATAAACATTTTGACAAAGGAGAAAACAGTTCCCTGGTGGATTAATTTCGAGGCACTGTCACAACTGAACTGTGCGCGTGACAAACCAGAGAAATCCTCATGGCCGGTGACTACGGAGAGCAAGCTGTGCTCCAGAGGAAATTAGCCTTTCAGGTGGTGCTTCATGATTTTGATTTGAAGGGCAGTAAATTCCTCCAGTTTCCATGTCATTGGTGGCACAACTGATTCCAATGTCACCTAACATCCTGGCAAAGGGACACAGTCTGATAAAACAGCTGTATTTAAGGGTAAGCAATCAGTGCATCTGCACTAACTGTATCTGGCAGCACCAGAACAAGAGGAGCATAAGCAAAATGTTCTGTTAGAGGAGGAGATGAGAGGAAAAAGTCACAGCCAGCGTTGTGTTCCCCTTAGTGGGACTGCAGTAAAGAGCACAGTGCATGAACGTGGGGCCTGTCCTTTTCCATGCAGCAGCTTTGCTGTAAAGGTGTTCTAAAAAGCTGGAAGTTTTGCTTTTCAGTTGGAGAAGACAAAAGTTCTGATTTTACATTTTAATTTCTCTCTTAGCTTGACAATACATTGAATCAATAGCTGTCAAGCCATGGGTATTGCTTAAATAACTGCTCTCTGTGCCTAAGATGTCATCATAGCTATTTCATTACTATTGAAAGTCAAGATTGCTACCTTAGGGTCAAAGCACAGATATTTATTCACAGGCCTGTGTGTGATGCAAACTGTACTGACAATGTCACAAAAAGGTGGATGCTTTGATCAGCTGATTGGCTGCATGCTTCCACTGAATATGCAGATCCTTTGCATAATATTTTCTTGTTTGCTTGTTTTTGTGCTCCTGGACCTAAGCATATTACAGAAAAATTTCAACATGGGGTTACCTCACATCTAACTGAAACATGTCTTTTCCACAGTGCCTGAGCTGCTGACTGTATTATGTATATCAAGCTGTGTGTTTCTGACCCAAATTCAGTTTTCCTTTGTCCCTTCTATTCCTTCCAAGAACTCGATGAGGGTCCAGGTCAGCTACAAGAGGGCACAGTCATTTCTGCCAGGCTCCTCACAATACCTCCGTGGCTAGAAAAGAAGCTGCTGAAAGCTGGGTGTGGTTCCCAAGTCTGCAGAAAAACCTTCCCGGCCCAGGGAGAGGGAGGGACATCCTCAGTACTGAAATCAGGGACCACAAGATGGTGCTGCAGGAAAACATTTTTCCCTCCAATGTTTGGGGTTCCGGAGAACTTTATTGATTTCTGTCTTTTACGGTGTGGTTCATCAAGTCACAAAAAGGCAGATGGTGTACAATAGAGCAATGGTCACTCAGTAAAAAAGACAACATAATACAGCATATGATGACAAGGCTTTAGAAGACTTACAAGATACACAAACCATTGCTTGTGGCTTTAGCTCTGCTCTCTCTCCTATTGAACTGATGGAGAGTGAAACAAAAGAGCTCTCAGTGGAACATCCTTCTTTATCTTCACAAAGATTAAATAAATACAAGGCTAAACAACTTGGTCTAATGCTCAATAGCTGTGTCCAGGAGTGGATGCTGCTATCCCAGAGATGGGATCTAGGATAGGGCTTCAAGAGCAGGACAGCTCTTCCATCACATCACCCAGAGCCTGCACCACAGCTAATGGCAAAGGATTTGGCTTTCTGTTCCCTCTGTAACCTGGCCCACACCTTTAGCCACTCTCCCTGAGATGAAAAGTCTTTGTTTTTTTGAAAGCTTTAAAGCAATATGAAATGACTGCATTACACTGTGGGAGATTGTGGCAATATCTGGTACTTCTCTCTTCTGACCTTTAGAAAGCTTTCAAAGTCATGAGAATTGAACTTAAAAAATAAATACAATGGAATGAGAGAATAGGTTTGAACTGTAAAGCTCAAAAATCCAAGGCCAAATACAGAATTGTATTTAAGCAAAATCTCTGTGACTGGGGAACTTGTATTTTTGAAGGCTTGAAGTTCAGTTCTGAGGCCTATTTTACCCAGCTGAAATCCATGCAATGCCAGGTGGTGCAGATACAGGAGAAGAATGTACTTCATTACTCAACAAATATTTTCCCAGTTTATTTCCATGTAAGGAATGTAATATTTTAAATGTTACAGTTGCTATGATCTTGCTGACCTAGGCTTGGATACACAGCTAAAATAAGGTGCAAAGGTTTCCCTGGAAAAGGTGTTTTATGTTCTCCTGTAAGGTCCCAGTGGAGCAACTGGTTCTGTCTAACTCAATTTTGCTTTTGGTGTTTGTGCTCCAAAACTTTTTTGTTCTAACAAAATACTGGGAAAAAATGGTTTCTGTCAGATGAAAGCGGAAAACTGTCCACAGCTGTACTGCTTTAACCTTCTGAGCTTCACTGTACTGCTTCCCAGTCCCTTCACAAAAGCAATGTTTCTTTCTGCACTGCTTCCTCACAGAATTCACTATCCTGCATGTACCTCCCATCCCAGTGGATCAATCTCTGAGCACATGTGTGTGTTTTGTTCTGTGTCCAGGTAAGTGCACGAGAGCTGCACTCTGCAGCAGCTGTTTCTCTGTAGCATCAGCCACCACCTCTGTCCTGGTGGCTCTGAAGGTTTGGCTGAGCCAGCTGACATTCAGGCAACGTGGGAAGGAGGCTGGCAATTCTGCAGGGAGCTCCCTCTACCAGGGAGCATGGCTACAGATGCTCTGGTCCTGCTGCATCCATCTCTATGCTTTTCAAGGGGGTGATTTTTCAGTATGTTAGGCTACAGCTGTTCAATATTCCACCTAGTGTGGATCATCAGCTGAGTCAAAATGAAAAGATTAAAACAACTTTCCTTTAGAAAAGGAATCTTCTGATGCAGGTGCTGGGCCTGCCATTAGCAGTGCTCTCTTGCCCAGGTCCCTCTTAAGGGTTTTAGTGACTCTCCAAGCTTTAAACATTTTCCTATTCAAGTAATTGATCCAGCACTAACACACAAGATGTGTGCGGCAAATGTGGAATGGAAAAACTAAGCCAACAGAAAGGACAGAACCTGTGCTTAGGACTTAGGACACAGCTGGGAGATCCAGGGAGATAATGCACAGGTATAAAATGCTCTTGCATGCATTTCCTAGTGGGAAAGCCCTGCTTCAGTTAAATGACCCTGGTAGGCAGCAGCATTGCCAAAAAGCAATTTCTTCAATTAAACATGGCCTTATGAACTGCAAGGGATCATTATGGTTGGCTGTGTGATGTGTCTTTTCCCATCATCTTCAAGGAAGGACAGGGAAGGGTTCATTCCTGTTCCTAACATTCCCAGCATTGACAGCTGATATTTCAACTTATATTTCCCAGATACCAAAGTGATAGCTTTAAATAATAACAGAGCTCAGTTTGAAGGAAGGAGCTCTTATGGTCTCTATGAAAACCTATCAGAAGGAAGGAAACTTGAGAGCCTGGGGAAAAGCAGTAACTGGGGTGCTCTTGACCCATTGTTTTGATGTCACAGTAGGTGGCCCAGGTCAAGCTTTTGAATAGTGGATAAGCCTGGCATATTACTGTTATGGTGATCCTCATTCAGAACAGTCCTAGAATGCTATAATATGAGTATGTTTAAACCATGAAAAATCTGGGGTTGGGGCACATCAGCTAAAGACCAGGCTGTGCAAACTGGAAAGGAAGAGAAGGCAGTTCATGGGAATAATGACCTTGTGAAAAATAGCATGGAACCCTTCACTAGAATGCAACAGAATGTTGTTCATATTTTCTTTTTGCAATTTATTTTAGTTAGATATGAGTACACTAAAAGTCTGTCACAGCAACTGCTACAAGCATTCATCTTATTTTTTTATCTATAAGCTTAATTGGTTATTCGTTTTGGTTTGGGGTTTTTTTGTAAAGATAACTACAATTAATCATAACTCATCAGCACAGCTAGCTAGAAAACAAAAGGTTAACAGCAAATTCTGTTTTACTGGTTAAAGATGCTGCTATAGCAGCATTTGCTCAAATGGTTGTTTTACACATGCAGTGGCATCATCCAGTTTAAATCCTGCTGTGTTTCTTTGCCAACAACTGCTAGTGAACATTTGCCCACCTTCCCTGCTGCTGAGTAGTATCAGGATTAGATGCAGGGAGGCGAACAGGCTTACAACTTCATCTGTTGGCACCACAGGAATGCAGGAGCAGAACAGCATGGCAATAGGGAAAACTTTCAAAATCATCAATTTTAAGGTCTTGCCTCAAAATGACTATTTCCTGGCTGGGGGTGGAGGGGGGAGTGGGGTTGTGAGGATAGCTTTCTCCAAATGTGCAAGAAAAAAAAAAAAAGGAAAAAGCAGCAAGAAGAAAATCTTTCTCAGATAAAGACATGATGGGCATTCATTTATTATCCAACCTACCAGGCAGGCGAATGCCTCCAAAACTGTATTGGGAAGTAGATTTTGACATGGGAGGACTGCCTGTCAAGAAAACACTGAACTTACCCTGCTCTGTTGGGAATAAAAATTTAGGGAGCTTTAGTAGATCTTGGACATTTTGAAGATGATGGATAGCTTGCAGCAACAGGCATTTTCCTCCCCTCACCGAAGGATGCCACTTTTCCCTCAGTACTTAGCAAAAGTCTCTTTGAATGACATGATTATAGAGAATCACATTCTGAGCAGAGACTGGTAGAGACAGACAGCTGGGTTTTCTGAGCATTTATATTGGCCTTTGTGTGTGCTTGCAAGCAGCTGAACCCCTGCATTTCTTATCTCTAAGGCTGGGTGCCTCTCTGACCTTCTCAGCCACTTGTCTGTGCTTATGGGCAGAGCAGGAATGTAATGTGCCAAACGGCCAGAAGACGGGAAAAGGTGGCACTGCTCTTTCCACTGAAGTGCTCTGCTGGAAGCTCTCCCTGTGCTGGTTAGATCCAAGTGTGTTGCTACACTGGAGGAGCTGGGCTGCACCCCGTTGCCCAGCAGAGCTTTCCCAGCTGGCTCGCAGCAGGGAGTTGGGCTGGGAAGTGGGGAAGCAAGCAGATACTGCTTTTTAACGATAAACATAGCTTTAATGGTTCCTCTTAGGTTTTTTAAAGTAGCAGAGTACAGAGCTAAACAAAGAAATAATCTGTCTCACATCCTCTCTTTTGTCATTGTTTGTCTTCTGTAAACACATGGCAGGCTTCTCTGTTATTAACTCTGAGTTTGGGTCCCCTGTGAGTTGTCTGATGGTAGCGATACCTGTTCTTTATAGTATTTCACCTCCCCTGCTCAAACAATGCTCAGCTATGGCACCAAACAATCAGCTTAAATTGTGCATTAGCAGCTACAAAGTAATTAGGTGTTTTTTGTTTTTCAGATTGATATAGTTTGTGACAAAGTAGGCTGACAGCTCCAAAGCAGCTGCTATGGTCTGAAGTAAGAGTGGTGTATGTTAAAGTTCTCTTGACCACATATTTATGCAATAGACCTAATAGCTCTAAATTAGCTGTTATGATCTATCAGTTAAGTAGTACATACTGTTAAGAATGTCAGGATAAACCCTAAGGAATTAATGTTACCCACTGCAGCAATTTTCATATTCTTATACTTCAACAAACTTTTTTTCTTAGAACAATCACTTTTCTATTTGTTTAATGCTGTTAATAAGAAGCATACAGCCCATACTGGATGATATACTTTGAATTAGGGAGGTCTGCATAAAATACTGTGGTAGGTTTAAAACATCATCTGTAGGCGGGTTAGAGTTCTTACAGCATGAATCTCACATTTATGCAATTATTTGGAACAGCAGCAAGAGGCATTAACAAGTAACTGAATTTTCCTTGTTTTGTGATTGTGTCTTTACCATCCAGAGGATTTTTCACTTTACTGCAATCTCCTCGTGGGCTGGTGTTCAGAGCAGGACGTTCAGGTCCTAGCACAAGTGTTGTGGATAGTGCAGCTACCCTGACCCTTACCTGCCCCAGCTGTTTTGCTGTTTCAGCACTACTAGATTTAGACCTGATCTGGCACTACCTGCAAGACCAGTCCTTTGAGTTTCCAAACTTTTTGATCATGTGCCCCTATCAGGAAAATATTTTTGCCCACACTACTATACCCTATAAATTATAAATGTATTATATACCTTATAAAATACACACAAAATTTTAAAAGGATGAGATAAAAATGGAATAAACACTAGGGGTTTATTTACTTTTCATTTTAATGGTGTAAAAACCATTTTCTTCCTTCCAGCACATTGTCTTGTGTATCCCTTGAAGGCATGCACGCCACTTAGGAGACCATTGCAATAGTGTTGTACAAGGACAGACCTCACTTTCTCTTATTTAAATGTAGTCTTCTGTGCTGGAATTCTCCCTCCATTTTCAGTCCTCCCCACACAGACATTCTAGGCATACAGGAAACAATGAGCAATGAGACAAGGAAATGACTTTTTCTCCCCCATTCACTCTTCACCTTGTTATTAAGCCTGTTACAGATATAGCAACTTAATGACTACTATGACCAAGATGGGTAGATCATAATTATTCTTAGTACGTCATGTAGTCAGACTGTTTTAGTAAGCCCTTGTAATCAGTAATGAAATTTGGGGTTACTCATCATTACAGGGTAGGGAAGGTGTTATCTAGTCCTGCCCTGAAGTTCCATACACAGTCAGCTGCATAGTCTCACAATTTGCTTCTTACGTCTTTATTTTAAGGAAAACTTGCTCATGCTTCCCAGTTAATGGGAATGGCACATGCCTGAGCCATGCTGGCAGGCATCAAACACCCCTCCAAACAGTGCCTTTCACATCCACACCTGGCTGCTAATTGTTTTCCAGGGTGTGAACTAGATCATGACCCAGCACTGGCCTCCTCCTAGCTGTCACTTCCTGGGCTCAGTGACTCCAGGGAAATGAAAGTACCCAGGCCAGTGGTTCATGTCACAGGCTACAGTGAGGGGAGGTAGAGCTTCCTCTGCAAACAAGGCTCCTGAAGGGTCAAAGCTGCTTGGGCATGTTTTACTCATATTTACTGCTGTTGAGCAAGGAGACAATTCTGTCAATCTGCCTGAGTTTAGCCTCAGAGGAAAGAGTAATTACTTCTTTATTCATTCAAACAACCAGCTGAAAAGAGTTTCAGATCCTTTCAGATTTGATTGTCTCCTTACAAATGCTATGCACCTGTTAGTAGATTTCTCGGGGTTTGTGCTGGGCTCCTCCTTTTCTCTGAAGGTGTGTTATGTAAAAGGATGGTATATAAAAGTATGCTTGGAAGAAGAGATTGAGATTGCTGCCTGGAAGGTGTTTGCCAGCAGCCATTTACTGACTGATCCAGGTGAAGATAATAAACCTGATGATTAGGCTACTATACGTGGGTGAAAAGAAGGCAAAGAACAAGGTAGGAGAGCAGAAACAGCATGGTTTGTGCAGGGAGGGTGAGACAAGTAATAAAAGGTGATGGTGTTGAGTAATACATTTGGTGCAAGTAGCTTGGGGTGAGCTGTTCCTGTGTTATTGCACTGCAAATAAGTTGCTTTATGGAACAAGATATCTGAGACTCTGCTGGAGGAACCCGGGAGTTGAGCTGGTGAGGAAATCTGGTCTGACTGAGGGTGTGGGGGAGTCAGGAGGGGACCTGTTGGGTGACTGGAGCTGCCCAGGGGAAGGGGCTGTGGTCCCAGCAGAGAGAATGGAGCTGGTTCTTCTGCTCAGTGATTAGACTGGGTGGGGGAGGAGAGTAAACTGAACGAGCTGACAGTGCTTGGCTCAGCCATGCGCTTCCCTCTGAGGGCTTTATGCCTTGTGGTGTAACTTGGTGCCTGCTTTATCCCTTTCACAGAGAGGAAAGGGCAGCTTGATTAGTGCCAGCTGGGTTGTGTGGCCTGCTAGACGGAGTAAGCAGCAGAGAGAAGGAAATTAACCCTCGGTGGAGGATGTGTCCGGGGAAGAGGAGTACCTGGACTACAGAAGGAGGGCTGCTGTTGGATTGGCTCTTGTGCAGGGGCCATCTCTTGGGTGGAGCGCTCAGCCTGCCTTACAGACCACTCTCTCGTGGCTAAGAAGAGTATTGGTTGTATAGCTAGAGAGCAATGAGCAGATTGGAGGGGGCTTGGAGTCCTGCTCTTGGGTCCCTTGTGTCCGATAGGGAGCTCTGTGGTGGAACACAAACCAGTTTGTGATTACAGCAAACAGGGATTGGGAAAGTCTGCTGTTCTCATCTGATCCAGAGCTTCTTACCATTTCTCTAAATGGCTTTCCAAGATACCTGGTACTTCCACAATTGTGACTTGGTACTAAAATCTATCAGGAGGACATCTAAAAGGTATGATATGAGGAGAGAAAGAAGTATTTGTATTTCTATCGTAATCCAAGCAAAAATAACTCAGTAGATAAAGGTTTGTGACAATCTGTTTGTGCTGTTAGTCATTACCATCAGCCCCTTTGTTTAAAATGATGGGGTCTGGGCTCTGAGACCACAAGGGTCTTGTTCCAACAACTTGACTAGTATCATCCTGAAGTATTAAATCCTGCAACAACATATGTCCTTCATCTAACTGGGAGATGGGCTTGTAAAGATTATATTTACATATGATTCCACAGGAAAAAAAAAATGTAGACCGTCAAAGCTGGTGCAATTAGGGTTTGGCTCTCAATCCTAAATATTTATGAATTGACACTGATGTCGTAAGTCTAATGAAACATTCATTCACAAGTTTGATTACTAAAAAAATGTCATTTACAGAAGAAATAAGTTATGAAGAAATCAAATTTCATATAAGAAACGCTGGAAAACAAGACCAGAAATGACAAAACATAGTATTTAGAGCCCAGATGGCTGCATAAAATAAATAGCCATTTCCCTGGTGGAAACATAGGCAATTTGGCTGTGTGAAGCTACAATTCCAGCAGAGATCCTTGAAACAGATGTTAATATTGCTTGTGCATGGAAACTTTACTAAAATGCAAGATGTTCAGGTAACACGAATGTAATAACTGACGACCTCGGATTTCTTTGTCCGTAGGAAATATGCACTTAAAACCATAAAGTGGCTGTTGGAGAGCCTGGAATGTAAATATCTGTATATGTGTTACAATGAGCTTATATATGTGGCTGCCTAAGAGGTTTCAGACATTTGGTAATTTTCCTCTTGCTGCTACAATTGGTATCCCAGTGAAATATTTTAAACTGATAAGAAAAATTCAAGCTGAACGTGAATGTAGATGGATAGGCATAGGTATGTATAGGCATAGATAGATATAAAGGTATAATGTCTTTACCTGTCTAGAGAAGAAACAAGAATTTAAACACCTTATTCATGTCACATTAACTTTAAAACTGCCCTGTGTTAATGTATTGTCTTCATCAAGTCTGTGTTATCCTTTGTACCTGGTCAGGCTAAGAAAGGCCCTAATTTTAGTAGAAGCCAGCCCTACTGATCTCTTTCTCTGGTGGTTACATCCTTAAGTGTAGCCTAAGAAGTCTGACTGATGGAATACGTATTCTGGAGGCAATCCTCAGAGTTTCTCAGTGGAATGTGTTTTCTCCATAGAGTAAGAAAGAAAAGTGACAAAAATGGAATTATTTTGAAAAAAATATCGTTTCAGTTCTTCTTCAAAAGCTCTCATGATGTCCGTTTAGTAAGTGAGGTGCAACAGTCCCGTGCCTGGCAGCAGCAAGGTGCATCTCTTACAGCTTGCACTTGTGTAGCTCTCTGCTGGTTGTTCCAGTCAGATCCTGTTCCATGGACACCCTAGATATAGAACTTGTACAGTCATTTAGTGTGTCCCTGAGTGGCTAAAGGGAGTGCTGTCATTAGCTCTGGTGCACAAGATCAAACAGCAAGGGCCTTGTCTTGAAGCAGGAAAGAGCTGCAGAGGTTACAACACCTACCCGGCAAACAAAGGCTACGTTAATGCCGCTGGAACTAAGGAAAAGGTTGACATTTACTCCATGAATTCTGGCTGAGCTGTCCAGAGATCAGTGGCTAGTGGTGAAGTCTGAGAACAGGCTGTTTCCCCCCTTCCCCTGTTTGGTCCAGAAGCAGAGGTTCTGAGCAGAGAGCTTTGCACAGCAGCCAGTGGGCAGAGCACATACCTCGGCGATGAGAGATTAGCATTCAGTTCTCATTCAGCCTGAGGTGAATCACACCCCACCAGGGTACTCCAGACCGTGGGTGTTCTAGGGAAATCTGTCATTTGCACAGCTGTGCTCAGAATCCAGTGAGGAAATACCGGAGTTCATTGCAGTAGGGTCAGGATTAGTGGCAGTGTCATTAAAATGCAGCCTGCTACAAGGCTGAGTCAGGAAGAAATGAGTGTTCTTGGATGTGAGGGAGCCCTGTTTATGCAGGGAGCCGTGGTATCCACGTCAGTGCCTCAGTGTGCTCATTGTCATGATGGCTGAGCTTTCTGGTCACCTTCCAAGATGTGGGCTGATCTCGAGTTCCCCGAAGTAAAGCGAATGCAAAGCATATAGCGGCTCTCTGGGTAGGACAAGAACTATCCCTCTCTTCTCAAAAAAAAATATATTGTGTAATTCTAGATGCAAGTTTTGGTTTTCCAATGCTGGAACTATTTCAGTAGAAGACAGCTTTGTCTTTACTATGTGGTTCAGAGCAACAGATCTTTTACTCAGGTGTGTTTACTGACTTCAAGATACCCCAGTAATCTCCCACATCAGACTACGTTAAAATTAGAAAAAGTAAAGAGAGACAATACCCTATAAAGATTAAGGGTGAAAGGACCCTGATACTTAAAGAGAGATGAACAGGATACGTAAGCCATTGCAAGGGATTTGATAGCACGTGGCAGAGAGCTACTCTTTGCTGGATGGTGTTGGGACTGCTCAACTTGAAACCATGTCCTCAGGAGCAGCCTCTCCCCTGACCAGGCAGTAGACATATGCTCTCTTGATAAAGGGGGCTCTGGAACCTCTCCCCAGCCTTACAGCCTGGTTCTGAGTCATCCCATTGTACAGCTCAGAGGCACAAGTGGGCTCTGAAAGAATACCACTTATTGCAGCAGTCAAAAACCTTTGTCTTCCCAGGGTTGGAGTCTCTTGTTTAGAGTGGGGGAAAGGGGATGGAGCACTGTAGTTCAGAATCCTAAGTCATTCCCTTGGCTGCTCTCCTTCTGAGTAGCTCCATCTCTGCTACATTTTCCCTATCTGTAATAACAGACATATGCATGTGCAGGAAACTGATATCTTCAGCTAAAAGTCTGGTATGAAATATACATTTTCTAAGAAAGCATCAGAAATCCTTTCAAAAAGGAATAACTTTACTTTATGCTAAATTGCAGTACCTCTACTGTCATATGATACTGTTTCTCCTCCACACCTAAGTTAGCTGAGTCAACAAGCTAAACAGTGCACATCCCAGTATTAATTTCAGCAATCTTGACACCTCTGTATCATAGTGTTACACTTCTTAACTCAGCTGTCAGCATGCAGTGAATGTGGCAGTACTGTCAGCTCACACAGGATAGGGCTTAGGATCACAAGGAGAGTGTTTGGTACTCTCAGAGAAATTTCATGTGCTTTCTGCATTTACAATAACAGTGGGCTGGGTTTGCCTCTCTTATATGTTAATCTCCAGTGCTAATTCTGTGTTAGACAAACATGTGTTTGCTGATTCTTCCTCTCTAAAGAGTCTGGTTTTTTGATACAGAACCAAAAAAGTCATTCTTTCTGTTTCAGAGAAAACATGTATCTATTGATAACTCTTTCAACTGGGACACCTGTTAGTCTGATCGATGAGACAATAAAATCAGACCCAAATTGCTTTATTCAGTAAAGATAAGTAGATAAAATCCTAGAAAATAAAGTCAGAGTAAATTCTTGCTCCATTCACAGCTGTTTAATGGACTTGTGAAAGCCACAGCTGCTCCAGGGGGCTCTGGACCTGCAGCAAGGCTTGTCCTAAGCATCCAGAGCTGCCTTCAAAGGTGGCCTTAATTAGAACATGCACCTCGAACTAGGCCAGGCTACTGAGCATTGACCAAACCACCCTGGTGCCCTTTGGCTGGATGATCAGCTGAGGGCTTTGGTGTGAAGGACAGTTTGCTGGTGACTGCTGTCTCTCAGGGTGTAGTAGATCTTGTGCAATTTCTGTATTCTGCCCCTTAGGAGCATCAGTACCTTTCCCTGCTGCCAGTGAGCAGTGTCCTCATGGTTTGGCAGAGCTTGGCAAAGCAGGCTGTTTGCTCGGTGCACGAGTGCTACTGGCATCTTGTGTCTGCAGTAATGGGCCCTTATCTTTGCAGGTTCAGCCAGCTGTGTTAGACATGGATCCAATTCTCCAACTTGTGAGTGTGGTCAGGAGTTAAGCAGGCTTTTTTTCCCCATGTGCTTACTTGGCTTTAACTTTGAAACTCCACCTTCAGTTTATGCCACACACAAAAGGACTCCATTTTCCATTTCTAGATGAGAATAATAAACCCCCTTATCGTGCAGGTAAATTGGGAAAATAAGTCAATTAGTGTATTGGAAATGGTCTGATACTGCACTGGCAGATACAGAAACAATGCTGGTTTAGAACTTGGACTAAATAGTATGCAAAAGGTAAGGCTCTAGACCAGTAATGAACAGTGACAGAAGGAGAAATTATTGAATCGTTGCTCATTTAGTGAACGTGATTCCTGCTGTGCACTGGATGAAATTGGCCCTGGGGGGAAAATAGAAAGACTAGGATAATTTTTACAAAAAGAGGAATGACTTATGGTTGCAGAGAGCAGCTTTATATTTAGCATTTCCTCACTCTTGAATGATAAGTGTGGCCATCCAAAAACATTTCTGAGAATGGTGTTTGGGTATTTGATTTGGGTGACTTTCTAGCTTTTGAAAGAGAATTTAATATAAAGCAATTCTGTCCTGAGACATTGTCCCAAGAGCTGCTGGAGATGTAAGGTGCTTAAAAGTGCTGAAATGCCTAAATCCACAGAGATCTCCCACACTGCAGCTAAGGGAAGCTTCCCAGATGTTGTTCCATCACCCTCTGCATGGGGAGATGTGAGCTTTGTCATGAGCAGATGGAGCTTTTAACCTGGCGATTGCAGGGAACCCATGGTGGAAATCACTAGGTCTGGGTGGACTCTCAGAAGAGTCCCCATCCTGGTTCTTTCTCAGTTTTAGTTCAGTGCAATCAAAGAACCAAGCTGAAAGACTTTGCCATCCTTTGATGAATAACTTGGTTTGTGGAAAGCAGAACGGATTTTAACTTCCTAAATGCCAATGGATTTTCATAGGGACAGCATGAAGCTGCCTTCTCTTAGATTTCACACTTTTTCCAAAATGTATTTTCTGAAATGGATTCACTTGGGTATTTTTTTTATGTTCAAGAAGCAATTGTTAGTGTTTTGGAGTTGGTTTGGTTTGGGGGTTTTTTTTGACACAGGTTAAATTGTTTATTTCCCCTTATTTCATCCTTGGAAAATGAAATGCTTTGGCTGAAATTCTCTAAAATGCCCTCTGCAAAAACTTCAGCCCAAATAGTTATAATTGAGATAAATTGTAAACAACTGAATGCAGGATATTCTAATGAGAGGTATCAAGGAATATTAATAATAGTTATTATTTCCAGCCAAGCCTGTAATAATACAGGATAGGATATTTAAGGTAAAGAGGTGCAAGCACAAAGCGAGGCAAATGTATGTACTCATCTTTTACATTTTAATGGAACTAATTAATGAGGCTGGCATGCTTTTGAAAATGCTTTCATTTATTCTTTGATTAAAAAGTAGAAGTCTCTCATTAGTGCAAAAATATCTTTTCTGAGTTACACTTCTGGAGTGTATAAAGCAGATCAGTGCTGATATAAACTGGAAATTTCAAAATTATTGTTTACACTGCATACTATTTCTGCATCATTCATTGTGGATTTACATCATAATTAGTTTGCTCTGTTTTCCCTGCAGTGAGCTTGACTTGAAATGGGAAACTCCTTTGGATTTAACTGTTGCACCTGATTGCTGTTTTACTTTCAGACTTTGGCCATAAAACATGTATGTTATTTTATTTTTTATTTCTATGAGAAGGAGCTAAAAAATACATTTCTGCATTTGGTTTATCAAATTACTTCTTTTCAGTTTTGCTCAGTTTTAGCTAGGGTGACCTTTGCATTTGTGGAATGGTATTGTGATTAAAAAACACTGCTTTGGCTAGCTCACAGGGTTTTTTTCACATGTACCTTAATTATATTTTTCCCCTGCAGACCTCATTTGGGGAAAAAGGACCTACTGCAGCAGTTTCTCTTTAATACCAAGTTCAGTAATTAGTATCCTCCTTCTAGTTACTCACAATTTTGATAAAACATTAATTGGTATTAAATACTGTGAGTGTGTGTAGGGTTGGGGGTGTTCCCAGCTGAAGCTGCATTCATGGCAGCACCAGAGGGAGAGTTTAGTTGTACCTTTGCATAAATGTGTGATTCTGATGCTTCTCTGTCTCACGTTAATGGGTGAAACTCTCCCCAGGCTAGAGCATTTATAAGGACTTTACATTGCTAAAACATCTTTGAGCTAAAGCTATAGAATCCTGCTAGCTTTCGAGAATTTGATCTAGATAGTAAAATATTGAGTGTGTTCCATTGGTGCAGAGCAGCCCTGCAGCTCCTGTGCCAGCCCCTGCCCTTCTGCAGGTTGTCCTTCCCCTGTGGCTGGAGCAGGAATGTCCTGGCCCTTCTCCCCTTTCCTTCACACCTGACATCTGCAGAGCAGCAGGGGAGGGAGGCCGGGGTGCAGGCTGGGGGTTCCTGCTCTCTGCCAGCTCCCAGGTCCTGTGTGTTGTCCTCTCTTGCAGCCCTTGGAACGGCAGGGAAGTGAGGAGGAGGATGGTGTGGTGATCGCTTCGGAGCACTGAGCAATGGCTTGTTGCTCTCAGGCTGTCCTTTTTCAGCTTTCTGCTACAGAAAGTTCAGACTCTGAAGTGAATTTGCAGCCTTCCTCACCCTTGCTTACCCCTGTTTTGTGGCTGGGAAGATGGCTGCAACAAAGGGGGAAGATTTTGCTTCTAGAAAGGCAGGATAAAATCCAGAGCATCTTGTAGGCTAAGTAGAACAGATGGGAAGCATACTGCTTTGCCCTCCTCAGCAGGTTACAATCTGATGGCTTGTGTATGAGATTTAATGTGGATATGAATAAATAATAGAGAGAGGGGAAAGAAATATTTGCTCAAAAAGGAGTTTACAGAATGATATGCTCTTCTGATAAATCAGTCCAAAAATACCTCCTGATCGAGACTCATTTTTCAGCTCCTCTGACAGCAGCTAGTGTCCCAATTTGAAAGGCTCTCTGTGGATTTCAATTCCACTATTCCTTCCTGTCCCAGTAATGTTATATATCCCAGTTCACTAATACAGGGCTCTTTCTCACATAAGGAAAATAAATTAGCAATTTAGAAAGGCTGACCAGAGACAGCTCATCAAAGAGGAGTCCAGAACTGTGTGAGTGGCAGCACTATCTTACACATTCTATAAATACTGGTGTCACTCCATGCACATCTTCTTTGGATTTTGCATTTATTTCTCCCTATATTATACACCAACATGGGTAGCAAAATATGAAAAAGAGGAGACAGCCGAGATTAGGGGCTGGAAACATTTTCACAGCAGTATCTTGTCAGCTTTCCAGCACACTCTGACTTATCGAGATCCAAACACTCACAGCTGGTGCATATTTTAATGCCAAATGACTGGCATGGCTGAAATTGGAAGTCACAGTCTCTCAATGCACCGTACTAGTGCATTTAGTCAGCACATTGCTTTTGTGTGACTCTTTTAAAGTTAAGTTACATTTCAGTGAGGGTATTTTTACGGAGGCACTGTGAACTTGCACGGAAGAGTGTGTGGCTTGGTGTGCCAAGTGGTTCTATGTCTGATTAAAATTAGAAGTAAAACAACATGAAAAACCCTTCTAATTTACTGCCCTAAAATTGTCAATTAGAGCAGTGCCAAGCAGTCTGGCAAGAGCTCCAGTTCTTCCAAAAGGCAGAAGAGCAGTGCCAACTCTGAATCAAAGGAAAGCGGAGGAAATATTTGTCAACTCTATCCAATAACTGGTCACGTAATAATGGGGCAGTAAATTCTCCAACCTTAGTTGTTTGGCTGATGGTTGGAGCAATGCCTGTTTTGGGGGGTGGGGGAATTTGGCATTTGCTTAAATGGTTTTTGCATTTGTTTTTTTATTTTTCCTTTAATTTTTGAGGGGCTTTTTTGTTTGGGTTTTTTTTTTTTTAGTATGGTTTTATTTTGAGGATTTCTTTAGTTTTTAAATCTTTTCATCTGTGCATTCTTTTTCATTGGAATTGTGATAAGTTGCTATGTAACTCAGTGCTGAGATGAATGTTCTACACTGCCATGTTTCCTGAGCAGCTCAGTAAATAATGTTGCATTGTCTATGAAATTTGAAATAACCATCAATTTCCCACATTGACACTAGAGGAAAGGTTTGGGGACAAGCTGCTTTGGCAGGGTGATAGCTGCTGTATATCCATCCTCTGAAATTCAGTGGCCAGAAACATGAATTGTGGCCTCCCAGTACCTGAAGGGAGACAACAAGAAAGATGGAAAAGGACTATTTACAAAGCATGAAGTAACAGGACAAGGGGGGATGGCTTCAAACTGAACAGAGAGCAGGTTTAGATTGGATATTAAGAAAAAAGTCTTTTTGTGAGGGTGGTGAGGCCCTGGCACAGCTTGCCCAGAGAAGCTGTGGCTGCCCCATCCCTGGAAGTGTTCAGGGCCAGGCTGGATGGGGCTCTGAGCAACCTGGGATGGTGGAAGGTGTCCACAGCAGGAGGGTTGGAGCAAGGTTATCTCTAAGGTCCCTTCCAGCCCAAGGTTTTCTATGACTCCATGATTTCCCTCTTAGGCAGTGCATTTCAGGCCTGTAGTAAGGTCTTGCCTTGACTTTGAGGCCCTGAACACGGACGAGAGTCCCAGCGTGGGGTCACGGTCCATGGCCCGAGGGGTCCTGCAGCACAGCTCTGGAGACTTAGGGGGCTGCAGAGGCTCCTTTGGGATCATCCTTCTGACAACATTGCTGGAAAGGGTTGTGCCATGCAGTGCTGGGGTGTTTGCAGGTAGGCTTTCACAGATTTGGAAGGCCCCAAACACCATCTGAATTATTCTAAAGTAATGGAGCAACTCAGATTTTGTTCATTAACATTCTCGCTAGACTATGAAATGAATCCAATTCAATTCAATGGAAGCAAGATCCTGATATGAGAGATACTTTTGAACTCTCCAAATCTACAAGTTTTTTTCATGTTTTCCATATGTTTGCAAACAATTATCACACTTCAATAATTTGACACAGAGGGTGGTAACAGATCAGCCAGTACTTCCATTATGCCCCAGATTGTGTAGAACATTTTTTTTTTGACCTGCTATTTTTGCACTTTCTTTTCCAGTTTTTTAAAATTTTGTTTCCAATCCTAGATTTCAGTTTATCTTAATGACTACAATAGAGTCAAGCTTTAAGGATGAACAAAACAAAATATGTACCAATGTTAAAAATTGGTTCATGAACCATCCTAGCAAAAATAATTGGGGGTGGGGGAGGTGGGTAGAACCACAATACAGAAGGTAAATTATGACTCTATCAAGACTCTGTCTGGACTCTGCCCAGAGTTAAGTCTGGGCAGTTATTGAAGAACATGTGGAAAAGAAAATAAGCAAGAGGTGGCACAGGACACAAAGAGGAGCAACAGAGGTGTCTGGGCCAATGGTCTGTCATGCTGGGCTGAACAGGGTGATTAATCCCTGGCATTAACTTCTTTCTCTTCCTGTGTAAATGTGTGCTAGGAAAGAAAAAGTTGTTTGAAAGAGTGACAAGGAGATATGGTCAAACTCTGAAGAGTAAGTGGAAAGGACTTCAACTTGTCTTGCAATAATAATTGGGGTTTGTTTTGGTTTGTGGGTTTGGGTTTTTTCTGGGAGGCTGGTCTGAGAAAATGAGAGCTGGAGCAGCTGGCATTTGTGCCTGGTCTCTGTCAAGAGCTCTTGTCTCAGGAGCTAGTGAGGTTCAAACCTGGGACCTCAGCACAGCCTGAAGTCTGACTACTTGTAAAGAAAAACAATCCACTGTGTCCAGTTTTCTCTCCCTGAGGTTCAGTGCATGTGCACCTCACAGAGGTCTTCAGAGGAGTTTCACTACCTTAAGAAAACAAGATAAGACTGTGAAGAGTGCATTTTACTGTTATTATCAAACATAATAGATATGGCATAGGGCACAGGGGAATGGCAGTGCTACAATATGGGGTACTTAGCCCACGTTACAGGTTTATATTGGTGCCTCCCAGTGTTATGGGACGATTTGTTAAGGTATGAAATTGTAGGAAGAAAACTATTAATGACTTTGCACCCAGTAGTTGTAACAAAGTTATCACAAAGACACCTTTGGCACTCAAGAAAATCTTGAAGTAGCACAAGGACCAAATTGTCCCTGTTCTCCACTTGCAGCCTGCATGCTTTGTTCTTGCAAGTCCCATCTGCATGAGTGCAGAAAGAATTATTTATGCTCAAAAGGCCAAGCCCCTGCCAAAGTATCTGGGATAGCTGCATGTTTTGGTACCAAGTTCAGTGGGAGCAGGAATAAGGGCATGATGGGTCAATAAAAAGCTTTTGGCTTAACCATTTGCATTTTACTCTTTATTTCGGATTCATGTTGCCTTCTCAAGCCCCCCCCCCATTTCTGCATCCATTCAAGGATAGAGTATGTGCCAACTGCAGTTCTTTATATGTCTCTGGATTTGCACCTATTTAATGAGTTTTAGCATAATTTATTACCAGTAGAGAGCAGTCTGAGATAAGAATTAATATCAGACATTGCATGAGGAAAATATCATGGTTGAGCCATCCATACAATACATATTGCAGAATTAAACTGATGAATTTTTAAGCATACATCATATATATTTCTAAAAGTATCTTATTATTGCCAATTGGGTCTTTAAAGAGCAAACATTTGAAAAATTTGTGTATAGCATAAAGTGAAGGAAAATATGATAGTGTCCTTTCCAGTTTGAATTTTAAAGGTATGACTGCTGGAGGTCACGTTTATGTCTTTGCCTTACCTTGTTTAAAAATAGATCTGTTGTAAATAGTATTTGTGGTTCACGGTTTTCCTTAGTTTCTGTGCTTGAAACTTTCCTTGGTGAACAGTGTGTACAGCATTATGTTGTTGCCTTCATTTCAATTTGCTTCCACTATTTTTAATAGTTTTCAAGTTACAAACATACAGTCTGTTTTTCATCAGTAGCATCCTGCAGAGTGTTTCATTCATACTGCTGAAAGATGTAAGAAATAAGAATCATTGCCAAAATCAATAAACTGAAGTATTGACTTTCAATCCTGTCCTGTTTAGAAGGCATTCATCTACATGCTAAATCATGTCATCATTGCAATTCTGTCCCTCTTGCAGTTTTCATCATTTTTTGGACCATGCCTTCTAGTTACATTTTTTTTTTCTTTTTTACTGTAAGGGCTTGTCTTCAAATCCTATCTTGTTTTATTGTTTCACCCTATAAGATAGTCAGTGCTCTAATTTTACTGTGTTATCCAGCAGACATATGAGGATGTTAAGGGTAGGTCCCCAAAAATCTCTAATTCCTGAGTTGAGTTTTTCTTGAGGCCAGAGCAGCAGTGTACCTAGCCATATCCAGAGAAAGACCTGCTTGTGGTGTACAGTAAGCCTCCGTGCCTGGAACTGGATCTAAACAGATTTGCATTTCCTTTTATTTCATTTTTTTTTCTTAGGTTCCCCCTCTCTTAAGACTGAACCTCACTTCTTGTGCACTTTTCTTGTGGTTGCCTGGATGGAGCCCTTGTGCCAGATGGGGAAGAGCTCTCCTGCTCTCTCCCATGAAACATGGACAGGGAGGTGCAGGGCTCTGCTTCATCCACCTGTTCCCTGCACAGGGCAGAGCGAGCCCATGAAGCTGAGGTGCAGTTTGGCCTTATCCCATAAGGCTGATGCGTGCTGAGACCAGAAATCAGTGCATGACGGAGAGGTTGTGTGTGGACGGGCAGGTGGTTCAGCAGGAGAAAGCGCGTGGGAACAGAGCTGCATCCAGAGTGTCGACACCTGTCTCTGGAGAGATGAAAGAGAAGGCGTGTCCTGTGTGCAGTCATTAGTGTAGGAACAAAGAAGCATGACCCATCCCTCTGAATGTCTAATCCAAGTCAACTCCTTTCATTGCAGCCTTTTAAGGCCTCTCCAACAAAGTTCAGCTTGCTTTCAACTCCACCAGACACCAGTAGGCCCATGTGGGTCTACAGGAGTCTTTCCAGGCATAAAAATGTACTGATAACACAACTTCATTTGCATGAAATCATTTAGTTCTTAAAGCCATGGAAGGTGTGTATGGCCTGATGAGGAGTCCTGCACAGCTGTGTTTGCAGGGCTTGCTGGGATAAAGTGAGGCTGGCACGATTTAATCACAGATTTGGCCATGTTGAAATTGTAAGGGAACAATCCCAAATGAGAATTTGGTTTGTGCTCTGGTTGTCTATAAAACCCCAGTGCATCAGTTTGAGGAACAGCATAGATTAGGGATGTGTTGAATTGTATTATTCACTTACTTTTGTAAGCTTCTAGGAAGCCCACTTGGGAAGTGGCTTAATTTCAAGGGGGTAATGAAGAGAAGTTCTAGAGGAGCACAGTTATAATGAAAAGAGAACACAGAAGTTAAGGGAACTAACCTGGCTTGGGTTTCAGGTTGAATCAGAATCCATCCTTTATCCCCACCATCATTTTTTACTTTATTACTGCATACCAAGGATGTACAATGCTTGTTATTTTGTCTGTGTTAAATTGATACAAACTTGAGGTGGCAAGACCTTTTTGTCTTACTGCCAAAAGTACTGGTGGGGCCAAGATACATAAAAATTTTACATATTTTAACTGTGTCCGTAATTTTGCACTACTGTGCTTATTAGCCTGTAGTTAGAAACTGCTTTCATCACAGTTCAAATTTTCTTTTTTACAGCATGTGCTTGGTATGCCTTTTATAAAATCTGTACAGAGGATTAAATAGATAATCACCAACCATTTGCCTCCAGAATTCTTGTTTATATGTATTAATAGGTTTTCCTATTTGAATTATATAAATAGCCAAGGCAGAGACCCAGCTTGCAAGAGCCTGTCTGGGTCCCTATCACTGAACAGGAGCTGTCACTTCATGGGTGCGGTTCACTTGTTTCTTTCATGTATTTCTTGCTCTAGCGTCAGCCAAGCCTCATCCCATGAGAACTTGTGGTTGCTGTTTTTCTCAGTGCTTCCTTATCTCAGGTTCCAGGGTTGGCTTTTTTTAGCTCTCTTGTTGTGTTGCAATCTCTCCATAGGCTCCCTGAAATACAGTGCAATAGGGCACTTGGCAGGCATTGTTTGACTCGGGTATGTTTTACCTCTCTGGTTTTGTGCAGGAATTGATAATTAAAGATGAGAGGCTTATTGCTGCAGCATAATGTAGGAATTCTTTGGAATCAGAAGGCAAGCATCACAGCACTCAAGAGGAAATGAAAGTTCAATAATGTCCACATTATTAATCATTTGCATTGTTTCTCTCTGTGACAAAAACAATCTGTATTTTCTATGGCTCTGCGTGAATATTTACATTAAATAAATCAGTGTATTCTTTTAACAGTTTCCTCTTAATAGCACTGTTAGGAATTCCTGTATAGGAATCTCATTTGAGGAAAAAATACTTATATCTAAATTCTTCAGCAATAAAATAAGAATATCCATTTGAAAAGATTTGCCAAAATGTTATGTGTAATCTGTAGAACATAAATTCTTGGAGATGGAGATTGCCTTTTATTCTGTACTTGTAAGGTACCTAGAACAATAGTGTCATTGTAAGTGACTGTAGTTGAATAGGTATTGAAAACTAATATTTCAACAGCCACAGTACTCAAAATGTGTTTTGAAAGATGATATATAACAGCTCTATTGCAAGTCTGTAGTTGGTAAACAATATAAAAATAAAAAAATATGATACTTCTCTTGCCTCTCCTGTGCCCACATAGTCAAAGAAAACATAAAACCCTAAACCTAAGGAAAGCAGCATTAGAAAATATTCTGCTAACAGGAAATAGTGTGTAGTAGCTTGGCTTTATCCTTGTGTATGCACATCTTAATCCAGCCCTCAGTTAAGGCTGAATGTGATACTTCCTCAGTTGTAAAACAACACTGAAGTGTGTTTAGCATAGTTTTATTTTAAATATGGAATATAAATAGTGCATGTAAACCCAGGGATGATGGCAAAAATTGCTGTTCAGAGGGCTGGGGCAGTGGATGTGGATCTCCATCCCCTGCTCAGGGATGTGCCTGTGGCTCCTCTGCTGCCTGTGCCCCTTTGGGGTCAGCATCTGCTTTGCAGGTCACTAACTTGCAACAGGGAGGAAAGCAGAGAAGGAAGGGGAAGCCAGTTATGAGGCTTCTGCCATGGTGAAAGCTCCTTTTCCCCATGTACCCACCTGAATGGTGTGAGCAGAAGCTCTGGCTATCTTGAGAGATCCTGTCAGGGCCAAGCAGAAGCACAGCTGCTCCATGCAGCCTGCTCTGGCAGCACGGAGAAAATCCAGGAAGGAACACATGCTAGATTTATCGTAGCAGTTTCCCCACTTCCCTTCTTTGATATCTGTCCGTGTCAGCGATGGCCAGCCCCTTTCACGGGCAATTGGCCTCAAGGGGACTGCTTGTCTCTGGGGAATTGCATCTGTTTCCTTCATCTCTCTCCAACTCACACTCGTCTGTTTGCATGCCAATCAGTTTTTCCTCTTTGTGGGATATTATCTTTGAGGACTGCCCTTTTGTGTATGGCCCTTCCCCCTTCTTCTGGCCATACTTTCTCCTTCCTTCCTAAGGAGTTTCCCTAAACAATGAATAGAAACAGGAAGCCACTTATGGCCTCTTTTCCCTTCCCTTTCACTGAAAAGCATTAGGGCTTTTTACACAGTGACCTTGAAGTAGCCTTCCTTTCCCAGCTCAAACTGGTAGTGGTGATTGATGTACCTTTGAGGGGGGGCAAAGGCAAAGAGGAGATGAAATAATAAAAATGAAGTAAAATAAAGAAAAAGTGAAAAGAAAATCTGCCCAGACAGAGAAATTCAGAGATGAAAAGAAAGGGGGGGGAAAAAAAAAAGAAAAAAAAATCCAACCTAAGAAAAGCAAGGAACCCAGTTCACCTGTATAGGCGTGAATGTCTCTGAATAGCTACCCCGTGGAGGTGTGATTGCTCTGTATTATGCTCTGTAGGTCAGAGCCACTGGGTGACTGAGAGCTTGCAGTCAGGTACCTGGGGCTTCCTCTTCCCACAAAAGCAGTAGGGAAAGAAACAAGGATTTTTTATGAAACCAGAAAATTACAGTTTTTTTTCTACAGGCTTATCTTAAAATGTTACTCCTATCAGCATCAATGGAAGAGGCTTGAGTAAATTATGGCCATTTTCAGGAGTGCACACTTATCCAAAGGTGTTCAGCTTCACTTTTTTCTTGAGTTCCTGCTGACAAAACTGCACTGTGTAATGGCTGAGTGTCAATCACCAGTGGATGCTGTCGTGTTCAGTGGAAAGTACTGAGCAGCCCTGAGAGAGGGTGTTTAAAACATGAGCAGCCTCAAGGAATAACCAGTGTCTTGCTCATTTTGATTTTGACTTTGCTTCTCTACTTTATTTACTTGTTAATTTTACCCTCTGAGCTGCACTGTCTAAAAACATATTTAATAAAATGCCTGATTAAAGTTTATGGTAATAAGCACATTATAGAGTTTTAGAGCATGTCAAGTATCAACATATAAGTCACGTAGTTCACTGTGTCTTTGAAACACGAGAAAATTATTTCCCTCAGGTGGGGACAATGCTGACTAAATGACTTGCGAAAGTCCTCCAGTGTGTCCAGCTGAACTCTCTCCTGAGCTTGCCTCATAATCAGTTCATCACCTTGGCATGAATATCTATTTAATAGAGTGTTTTCCATTTCCTACAGTGTCATTTGAATTCTTCTGCTCTCATTGAGTTGTACTCTTTTCTTTTTTTTCTCCAGTCTTACAGAAATGTGCTTTGCTGGGTCTGGCTGATGGTTTGATGGTTCCTATCTCCTTTCATGCAAACAGGTGCATTCTGGAACCAAGCAAAGTCCTTTTTGTTCCCAAAACCACAGATATACAAAATCAACTGCCAAAAACATGTTTGCAAGTGAAATTAAGTTCTTCCTTGTCTTTGCTGTTCTTGACCTGACTCCTTACGGGTTTTATTAATTTACTCTGGATTCTTGACTCGTCTGCTAAGTCCCAGCTCTTCCACAAATGAGCTATGGCTGACCCTGCTAAGCTCCTGCTGGACATGGCTGTCTGCAAATCTCAGAGCAGCATTCTGGATTTAAAAACAGGATGAGAGCTCTGATTATCTTCCTGAACTTAAATACAATCTGGTCTGTTCACATGCCTATTACCAGTGTGAAGAATTTATTTCAATTACTGAAACTGGCTCCTTTTGAGATACAAGGAACATTTATATTTGTCATGAGACACCCTTTTCCCACTAACCATTTTTGAAACCTGCTTCATTATGCAAGCTCTATGGAGAGCCCTTTGGAGAACAACTACGTGTTATCTAAGGTATCATGACAAATGCTGGATACAATAACTCCTAAGTCACAAAAAGCATGAATGCTGCCTTTCTTGAGGCCTCGTATTTCTAGCAGCTTTACATCCAGATGGATTTCCTCATTGTCACTGCACATTAAGTTCAAACCCATAGGGATTTTTCTGTCAGGTACTTAACTCTTTCTGGGTCAGTTCAGCAGGTATTTCCCTCCTGCAGCTTCCTCTGTCCACTAGAGGTGTTCATTACTGCTACTAATTCAGATTCTTTATGTGGGATCCAAACCAAACGATGCTATTCCCATTCTAGCAAATATACTCTTATGGAGTGGGAAGCAGACGTCTCAGCATTTTGCAAGAGATTAATGAATTTGTCTTCCCAGTGTCCCCCAGAGGCAAGAAAACTTTTCACCAAAAAAAAAAAAAAAGGGGAGACTGGGAATCCAGTGAGATTAATGGATTTGGTGATGTTTACATGAGAAGCAGTGGCACAGAGGTGACAGTCTCTGACTTAGCCTGCAGTCCTTTCCTCACATAAGAAGTCGTCTTGCCAGGAAAAACTGCTGTTTCTGTTCTTAAGTGTAAATTTGCTATTTAGCCTGGAATATAGCCCATGTGGCTTCTTATTGAGGAAAATAAGAAACTATCCATTCCCAAAGAAATAGATCATTTAAGGCAATAGCAAATACAGAACACGAGAGGAGGTGTCTTTATATTTACAGGTGTCCAGGAGAGAAGATGGGGAGGGGGGAGGTCCCAATCCATGCGTTCCTCTTGCAAGCAGGCTCATAATGATGAATAAAAGTTCAGGGCCCTTGGCAGTAGGAAGAGCTGCCTCTGTGAAAGTTACTGATCTACTGGTTTCTTTTTTAGACTTGGATGCATTGGACCAAGCATTGTGAGCAGGTGTAGCACGTTCACTAGAATACTTTTTTCTTGATATGGAGGATAAGGCTGAATTTTGCTGTTCTCTGTGTACTTTTACACTACTGGAACAGGTATGCTGGAAAGATTGCTCATGTTTTTCCCAGGTTGATGTGCAAGTAAATCAGAAAAGATTCTTGAAGTAATAGAGAAGCAGAGTGTTTATTACTCATACATGACTGAGCATGTTTTATTCTTGTAGATTTTAAAGGTTTTTTTAATAGAAAGGGACTCTGTTTTATCAGTTCTCAGCTACTCCTGTGATGAATAGAGTTTTGTATCCCACCTAGAAAAGGAATCCGGGCTTCAAACTTAGCTCTGGCTATAATCTGTTTTGACCTGCCAGCACATATTGTGACCCTTCTTAGTTACACAACTTCTTTTCTTTTTGAGGGCTGAGGAAGCTTGGGACCACCATTGCTTTTCATGAAGGCAGGATTAGGCCCAAGTGATGCCATCTACTTTGTGGTGATTTTTAAATGACCTTTTCAAATTCCTCCAATTAATTAAATTTATTTCAACATATCCTATATCACTGATTGAAGTGAAGAATTTTATTTTTGCCTTGAAGGTAGAATATGTACTGAATAGTCTTTGCCGAAAGCTTTAATCAAGGGTTAGATTGCCTTTTTTCTGTACTGCCAGAATTTTGTGGGGTTTTTTTGTTTTAACCTTCCAAGTGACCTTTGCTTTTAACTTTTTGCCATTCCCATTTTTTTGGGCAAATGCCTAGAAATTCTTGATGCAGGTTTCTGTGCCATACACTGGGCCATCTTTGCAAAGACATAAATCTGTCAAGCAAATTGAAGATATCACTGAATTAAAATATACTATTTAAAAATTAGTTACATGATGTTTAATTCTTCTTTGGCAATTGGACAACTGTGAAGAAGTAAAATTTCTCTGTGCTTGGACTATAAAATAAGTGACATTTGCTCTCTAGACTCTACAAGTGACTGCTCTAGCAGTACCAATGTTTTCCTGCCAGATGCAGCACACCTAAATCAGGGGGTTTTTTTTATAGTAGTAAATATCAAGTCTATTAACTTTTTTAAAGTATAGATATGGAGGTAGGTATCCTTATTTGAGGATATCATTAAGTTCCCCTGGTTTGTTAGTCTCATTAAGATTTATCAGGAGCAAATGAGGCCTGTGTTCAGAGGCAATTGCTTTATTTCCTGTGCCAGAGGCAGCTTCTTTGATGCTAGATGAGGTCACTTACGGTGTTGTTTCTGTCATCATCCCACACAGCTTTGCATGAGCAACTCCTGCAATATTAATCTCCTTTGGAGTTCTTTCGACATTTAGGTTTCAGGTAGCTTTTATGCAAAATGAATTCTTCCATTTATGTAATTCCTGTACTGCTTTCTTATGCCAGGGGTGCAAACCACCATCACACCCCACAGTCTCCACATTCTCCAGATTTACTAATTCTTCTACTATTTTCTTTCCTCAGATGTTTTTTGTAATATTTTTCTTGGGAGTTTTGCTTAGCTTAGTCAACTTGCCAGATTCTGTTCCAGCCTATTTTAGTATCAACCTGATCCATATGGAGCTTTCATTTACTTGTTGTGCTGTCCAGCACAATTAATTTCTCAAGCACATCTCACCCTCTTTTCCACTGAGATTATAGGTTTTATTTTTTTCATCAAATCCATCTTGCAATGAGCTTCTACTGTACTTTGCCTCCAGCTGTCTTGTGGCTTGTCCCTATATCCTACTTCCTCTGAAAAAGGCACAAACAAACTGTATTGTGGTTCTTGTGTTAGAGTGACAAGCAGAAAAAAAGCAAGTATTAACTTTCATTTTATATTTCCCTTAAGCTTTGCCTCCCTGATGTTTCTTTCTGTTTGTGGTTCATTTTTCACCTGTGCTGCGTTTTTCCAAACGCGTCTCATGACAGGAATGAAAAATGTGTTTTCTGAGCAAGGGCACGGCTGAAACCAGCTGTGCGGAGGCTGCCGGGACCGCTGAGCACGACTATTGCCCATCCTTCTCCCTGTGCTGCAGCTGGCCCCATGGCCCTTGCAGGGACACTTGCGGTGGCGGCCGCGGTGGTGGCACTGTGCCCCGGGAGCGCTGCGCGGGGACCCCGCCGGGCGCGGAGCTGGCCGAGGTGCTGAACCCGGCCATCCCGGCACAGCGGCTGCTGGCGCTTTTTAAATCAAGCTTTCTTCCCCTTTATGCAGGAAAAAAAAGCCATGTATTAGATCTCTACTTGGAAACATTTCTCATAACTAGTTTTCAGAGTTAGTGAAATGACAGGTATTTTGTTTGTTCGTTTGTTTCCAAAAGGATAAGTCTTCCAACCTTTCTAAGCGTATAACTTTAGTGACAGCATGCAGCACCTTAACTGAAATTCATCTAATCAGTTTCTTTCAGGAAACATTTATTATATATTTGGTGCCTTATGTTTTTTTCAAGTAATAGGAGACTATTTGTACTAATATAAATCTATCTTCAGATAACAGAAACCTAATAGAGAATATTGAGCTGGATCTTCTCTTACTCTGCAAAACAGGCCTTCCATCACACCTAAATGACTAAGGCCACAAAATAATTCTGTAATACTTTGGAACAAGAATTTGGTATCCTAAAGTCTGTAGAATATTCAGAAAGATATTGATCCATTGTTCCTCTCTGTGCTGAATAACTGGACTTTTCAATCCAAGAAGTTAAAAACCAGCTTGCCAACATTCCATTTAGATGTCTCTCAGCCAAGCTGACTGATCTTACATGGAGCTGGGATGGTGGCAGAGGGGTGATGCAATGACCCCCTTGACAAGCAGTGGTGCCAGTGGAGTTATTTCACCCCTACCTTAGGTAACGTTGCCCAATTATTTTTAAATACACCACCTGTGACCACAGTGCATCAGTGGCAAAATGGGGAGTAAAAGCCTGACTCTGAGAATTCTTCTGCTTTACTAATTGCATTTTCACTTCATAATAAAGAATGTACATGAGGGAGCTGTAATTTTCCCAGTCTAGCCAACAATTTTTTATTCTTGATGAGTGTATTTATTCAGCTACAATTCTGTACTGAGCTTTTGTAATTTTATTTATTGCTATGCTTATTTGTAAAAATGAGAAAATCAATAGAGTATTGGGGCAAGGGAGGGGAAGGAAGAGAAAAAAAAAAATCACTCAGAGGCACTACAATAAATTTGCTGCAGGATAAAAAACTCCAGAGACAAAAAGTAGATAAATGCCTGATGATAAAGACTGAAGGCAAAATCTGAATCAGTCATTGATTCATCATGTCTTTTCTTCAGCATTTATAGAGCCAAACAAATAAGATAAAGGGAAGAGATAAACCTAGTAGCCTAATGAGAGTTTTAGAGTCACCATAAAGACCTATCTTCTGAGGGCTGAATACAGAGATGTTCTCTATAGATTTGTATTTAATAATGAACTAGAGGGTGTTGTGGATTCATCTGGACATTAGATTAGCTCAGCTGTATTTTGAAGCTTCATCAGTTGTAGTGTGAGCTAACTCCACCCTCTTAGTCTGTTTTGGGGTTTATGATTTTTAAACCTTATTTGTTTTAGGAATAAGGTGATGTGACCATGTGAGAGAATTCCCCTTCTATTCCCCTTCTATTGGCTGGTTGTATTGATTATTTTAATGAAACAGAATAGAAAATCAGTGACCTCTATGAGCCATGGTTACAAGTTTAATGGAAATATACGATGCAGAAGACCATGATGATTATTCCACTTAAAAAAGGGTCTGGATTTTGGGTTTCAATGGCACATTTTCCAGAAAGAAGAGGCATGTGAATGTCTCATTTATCGATGAGACTGTTTAGTTAAAGACTATATCTGTCTAAGATGACAAATCCACAGGAAGCCGGTTGAGTTCAGCTCTGCTAAACAAGCAGCTACAGCACTCTTTGGGAAGGTTGCACGTGTGTGTTATTTCTGTTTGTTGTGTTAAAGAAAGAGTTTATATCTTTTTCATTTTTTAAGACTATGTTGTCATTTCAGGAGTTACCATTTTCAAGAAGGCCAAAAGTCAATATCTATCTCTGACACAGCTTTTAATTCCATTTCACTGAGCTGACATATGTGGTCATCAGTGCAACAGATAATCCCTGCATCCTGCAGAGACAGCCAAAGTAAAGAGGAAAGGATGGGTGAGGTTCTATAGAAACAGGTGAGGTTCTGTTGGTATTTATTGTTTGCAATGGACCACTGCCAAGTTATAGTTTCTTCTTGTGAACAAAACTAGAAATGAATTTTTTTTCCCTGGCTGATGAGGAAGTGGGACTTTCCAAGATGAAAAAGATTGAGGATACTTGACTGAAGTTCTCCACACTGTAAACCTTTTAAACATTTCCTTAGCTTTTCTATTGCTGTTGTGCTGGTTTCACTCCCTTGCAGTGAAGATTTTATCCCAAGTCCTCACAGAGTATCTTCCAGGTGCTTGGAATGTTTTAATGGGCATTACTGAGCAACACCAGTAAGCAGAAATGTCATCAGATGCTGCCATGCTGGCCTTACTTTGAACTGCTGTCTCCCCTGAGGCCCTGGCCCAAGGGAGTGTGATAGGAAGGCATATCAGTTTCTCTAGAAAGGCTACTGTTTTGCATAGAATAGTTAATAACACTGAGCAAACCTCTTGGTCTCCCAAGGATTTCTTTCTTTCTTTATTCTTAACATACTCTTCTTTTCATTATCTGTTCTTGGCTTTTATATAATAAACTGTTACTAGTTTAGGGACTGGATCTAAAAGGACTGCTTATTTTCCTTGCCTACGCACCCTGATTCTACAGCTGAACCAAAGCTCTTACTTTCCACTAGATTTAAATTGGATTTTTATTCAAGAGCCAAATAATTTAGAGGGTTTCTCTAATCTCTGCTACTCTGGCTCATTAAGTGCAAAAGAATTGTCACTTCCACTCACCCTCATTGAAAAAACAGCCTTTAGTAACTTTGCATATAGCTTGAAGGCTGCTTTTGTTCCCCAAAATTAGTTTACGTTTAGCCTATATTAGTTATTCCCCTAGATACTGTGTCCCAGGCAGCTCGGTATTCAAGAGTCCTTGCAAATACAGAAGAATAACACCAAAGACTTGCTACAAAGACCTCATTGTAAGACTAAAAGGATTTCCTGTGAATAAGAGCTACACATGGACTTAACACTGCTGGGAGCAAGAACATACAAGGAGAAACTAACTACATAGTGAAGCCAAGACATTACTGTTTTTTAATGATTTCTTTGTAGATAGAGAGAAGAGGTCTTTTCCCAAGGAGCTCATGATAATACAGCATAGCCAAGAACACAAAGGAGAATGTTGCACAGAAGGAAAAAAGGGAGCCTTGTAGGAAGAGAGGAAGCTCTGAGCCTTCTCCATCCTTCTGTTCTTTTCTACTCATTTAGATGAGGTGTGAATGTAACTGATAGGCAATGCACGCTGCCTCTCCTGCAGCCAGGGATTCCAATGGGATATAATGATTTCTCAGTCCTACATTATGGTGCCAGTTCAAAGGGGCAGCAGAGCACAACTTCAAGGGACGTCATTCTCAAGGCATATGCCATGGGACTGCTCACTACAGCACACAATGAATCCCTGTAAGGAACCCCTAGTAACTATAGCCAGAACTGCATGGAAGGTGGTGTGTAATCTGCACAAACTTCATCTTTAGATATGAAAAAGTGGTCATGATAGAGGAAAGCAGCAGAAACTCGAGATGCTCATTTTGTTGAGCCAAACTTACAAATGTATTTAAAAAACAAACAACAAAATAAAACAATTTATCTAAAGCATTTTTTCCTCAAAAGTGTTTTCCTACCTTGGATAGCTTTAAATAAACCCACATTTGTATCAGGAGTGAACATCATTGTTATCATACATCAGTGCAAGATAGGAGTAACTTCAGCCTGAAAATACATAATTTGGGGGTCAGTCTTTCTCATCTTGAATATTAATACATTTATGCAATTTGAGAAATAATTAATATTCGGTTCAATGCATCTCAGATGGTAGACAAAGGAGAGCAGAGGATGGAAATGCTCTTTCTGTAGTGTTTTAAACATGAAATAAGAATTAGGATTATGTGCTCTGTGCAATCTGCTCTGAGTTTATTTGCTCAGGTGCACGACTAAGGTTGGCCAAGGGATGGTTTCTCAGCCAGAGAGAATCTAGGAGTACTCTTTTGGTCTTGGAGTTTGACAGGCTCTGATACTCATTTTGCTGAATACACAGAGCAGTGGGCTTGTTTGTGCAACCCTCACTTCTTCTCTTTGCAACAAAATGTAACATGGTTTTGCTGCAGACCAAAGAGCTCCTTTTGTATCCTATCTCTGACCACAGGCAGTAGGGGATGATTAGGAGGAGGAGAACAACTGCTTTACTCTCATTTTAATCAGTGTGCCACTCAGAAGCTCCACAAAACAGGACAGTGTCTGCTAACCTGGATTTTTATCACCCCTCCTTTGTTGTTCCACGGGATCCTCACCTCAGTTTTGTCTCTAGCACGGGTTTGGTTGGAGCTAACCCTGGAGGTGGCATTAGAGCATTTCTGCAGTGTACAAAATCCAGCTTTGTGTCTGTACAAGGTATTTATTCTGAGCTGTACTTCGCCAGTTGGTAGAGAAATTATCGTGATATTTAGAAAGGAAAAGAAGCTCTGAGGATGACTTCTGTGTCAGCTTAAGGGCAGGACTGTCAGGCCTTTTCATACCTTTTGGCTCTTTTCTGTTTTATCTAATGACACCATGCTCATGTTTGCCCTTCCCTAAAGCTTTAGTGATGAATCTTGGAGCTGTTGGACCAATGTGATTACACGCTGAACCACACTGATGTAATCTTGCTCTTTCTCTTTCCTTGACCTTTCCACCTCTTTCCTCCATGCATTCAGCCTCTCATTTTTATAAGAAAAACCAAAAGCTGCTCATACTCTAATCATAGTGACCTTGGAGTCTCAGTTGGTGAGAAGCTACCTCATTTTGCATTCTAAGCCATAATTAGTGTCAGTCAATGTCAATGGCATGAGAAACAGCTACAAGCAGGAAAGGTCAGAGACTGGCTGTTCCTGTGGCTGAGTGCACAGTGGGATAGGTGGGTGTCCACTAGCAGGAACTTGTGTCTGTGAGTAATCTAACAGGATACTCGACCTCACCATGTAGTTGCCAGGTACAATTTCAGATCCTAGTTTTTTCACATTACAGTATTAGTTTTGATAACCATGCAGAGACAGATGGCATTTTGTCGGCTTTCCAAAGCAGAGGAATAATTTGCTGAGCTGCAGCTAGTGTAATGAGAAGCCAAGGAAGTTGAAGATGAGGTAAAACCAAAGCATCTGTCAGTCCTTGTGTGCCAGCTTTTAGATGCCACATACAAACTAATATTTCCACACAAAAAAAGTAGTGACTGTTACAGATTTGTGTAAAAAAGATGGCATTTGATAACAATGCCACAACAGATGTCGTTGAGTCCATGCTTGATTTTTACTACTGCTCTGTGCATTTTTGGAAGAGATACTTGCTCTGCACAGCTTGTATGGAGTATGCTCATTATAAAATTTTATTTTTCAGGAAACAATGAGATGGAAATTTTGTAGCTAATCTGATATTGTCCTTCTTTATCACGCTTCCTTAGTGGTTAGGGAGGAAGAGTTTATTCTTGTTTGATTCTTTTTCAATCTCTTTTATGTGAAAGAAGTGTCTATACCTATAACTATATGCTGTATAGAATATAAAAATCTTAAAAGAGAGCTGTCTATTAAAATACAATGAAAAATTTGAGGTTACTTGCATTATCCAATATTACATTTTTCGGCATGTGTCATGAAAAATGTGTAATTATATCTTCCCTATTCAAAGAAATCCTTCTCTTCACCTTAATCCTATTCTTTCTTATCTTCTTTGATGAGAGAGAACAATGTTTCAAAAGTTCCCCTTTAAGAGCAAAGCTTGTAAAAAGAAACCCATGGAATACTGTAGCCAACTTGACTCATTCTCCTTGGTAATAGATGTGGCAACTTAATAAAAGCAGCTTCTATCTAGGTCAAAATTATTTGAGGCATGCATACTTCAACTAAAATATATATATTTTTACTAAATACCTGCTATGATGTGGTGTCCTCTGCACGGTGTGCATTGAGTGTTGGGAGCCCGAGGGGCCCGGTGGGAGGGAATGAGGTGGGGCAAGTACTCCTCAAAGGTGAGAACCTGACAGGGGCTAAACATTTATGTCCAAGCCTTTCTCAGAAGTAGAAACATCAGGTCCTTGGGTCAGTGTGAGGAAGGCTGAGGAGAGAGAAACAGCCCTTGGGAGAGGGAAGAGAAGGGAAGGCAGCTCCCCCGGGAGCCAGAGCATCCTGCTGCAGGGCTGTGTGTGGCTGGGTGCAAACTTCAAAGGGATCCAAAGCTAAACAACTGTTTGTTTTTATTGTGCTTCTGCTGGGTTTTGTTTCTTGGTTGCGAATAGTGGTGCAAATGTTGCTTTGCTGGGTGCAGGGGTGGGGAGGAGGGAACGCAGGTGTAGCTCTGCGTTCAGCTGGATGTCTCCTTCCCAGGGAGCTGCACGGGCATGCTCCTGCCAAAGCCCATTGGAAGGACTGAACCACAGCCAAGAGCTAGAAGTCCAGCTTGAGGCAAAAATGGCAACAGCTGAACTGGGCAGGGGTTGAATCTGAGGGGCAAAGATATAACATGTTGATTATAGAAAGGTAGAGCGGTGGTTGATTGATTCTTTTTGCTACCTGGAACCCCGATGTAAGGAAGAATGTAACTCTGAGATTATAAAGTACTTTTACCACGGGTTAGCAGATGCTCTCAGCCAAGGGAGTACTCTCAGACCTTGCCAATTCTTCAAAACACTTTCCTCTGCCAGCCAGCATTACCTCTGCCTTAGCCACGCTGAAGTCTCACATGTTTTCATCCAGTACCAGATTTTTGCCAAGTATTGTAAGAGCAGACATTTTTCTTGCAGTAGATTGAATTCACTGACTTTCTCTCAATTTCATAGCATTCAAAGGGTGTTTACAACATAGTTACAGGCTGAAATTGCCATATTTTGTACAATTATCATAGAGTTTAAGTTGATTATCCTAATGGAGATCTGCTATTTTCAAAATGTTGCTGTCTCTCTGGCTTTACAGTGTTTATTGTAGGCTGCTGATGCCTTATAACTCTTACGCACCCTGTTTTCATTGTATTTGTTTCCTTATGAGTGTGAAACATTATCCAAAGGTTTGGGATATTAAAACCAAGCCCTTTTAAGGACCGTGTTCAGTAACAAATATTAGTATACAGAAAGTGTGCAAGAATGGACTAAATACACTTGTGCTACATGAAGAGTGAAAAACAGCATCTAATATTTTACTTCTGCACCTGTACAGGAAAATCAGGCTCATTCAGTATTCTTTATTGTGCTTAAATGTTCATTTATTCAATACCATCTGCAAGAGCTTTGCTTCCTCCCAGATACTCCACATAAAACCCTTCATTTGATAAAATTAATGCTGATAATATCTTTGGATTCTATCCTTGGAGACAGTTTGGGTTTCTTTGTATGAAATAGTTTTAGATGTCTGTAAAAGGCTAGAAATCCCAACAGCTTAGAATATTTGTGTCTTTGCAATGTGAAAACCAAAGTTAAATGGGAAGATGGGTGTTCATGGAGGTCTGGAGGAAGAAATGATGCTGTGTGTGGAGACATAGCCAGTTTGGGTTCTGCTCCAAGTCTGTCCCAGGACTTCTTGCAGAATGTTCAGCCTTTTTTTCTCTTTGATCTCGCTATGTTTTGTAAGTTTGTGTATGTTTAATTGGGAAGGGGTTTATCTTTTTCTTTATGGCACAAGAGGCCTAAAAACTGCTGAAGGGTCTGAAAGACTTGGATCCAACAGGAAAGACCATGACAGCGTGATAGCAAAGTGCACTGTAACCTCTGTCTTTCAGAAATTACCAACATTGCGGGTTAGTTTTAAACATAAATAACTAAAGACGTAAGGGTAAAGGCAGCCAAATTAACTCATCATGCTGAAAATAAGTGGTAATAATTGGACTCTTGAATACAAAAATTGTAATAAAATACAGATTTAAAATTTGCAAGTTTAATTGGTATAGGAATATTTTTAATAGATAAGAAGATGAACACCAAGTATCATACTTTAATTTTGGTACCATTAAAGATAGAAGCTAATACATTTTTTCTGCATCACTTTCTTTAAGTACTATTTTGCTTTAATGCTGAGCATAATAGATTACTGTGATTGTGGTATATCATTTGTTAGAATAATGTTCTGATGAGCCACTTGTACAGTGTCAGCTTGAAGTAGATTTAATCCTTTTTCTTGAACTATCTGCTATTCCTTTTCATGTTCTCTGTGCTGTATTTTCCACTGACCCTTGTTTGCTAATGATACTTTTTATTAGTGCCAGTTAGAATAAATTGGCCTGTTAGGTTTAGAGCAAAGATGTTAATAATGTTTTCAGTCTCAGTGCAATGAACATCACACAAATCACTTGGCACACTTCAAAATGCAGGGGCACTTCAATCCATGTGGTTTTTGTAATTTGTGTGTCTGGTGCAATATTTTATAAAAATACTATTCATAAACCTTTTTGGCACCCAGTTTGCATTATTTCCTTTTTCAGGTGATGAATTTCAGTTAGAGGAGCTTCTTTTGTACCATGGACTAGTTAAGAAAAAATAAACAGCAAATAATCCAAAGATGATAGAATGAACTCCACTGGTTTTCTCTTTGTTTCACCAGGTGCTTGTTCTGTGACCAGAGCAAAAACTGGCACAAGGAAAGAGAGTCAGATCTGGTGCTCTCTATTCACATATTCATGAAGCTGAGCAGTAATATGAGAATGAGGATTGGGTCCACATCTTGCATCACTCTACTAAACACAGCAAAGTTATTGTGTGTTGATACAAATGTGTATATAGCATAAAAATTCTGCTCTTATCTGGTATTTCTCTTCCCAGTAGACTAAACTGCTTTTATGGGCACTATGGGGAGGTGCCATCGCACCTGACAGCTAATCAGTTAATGGTCTGAAGGGCCAGAAGAAAGCAGTAGGCTATTTCAAAGCACTGGACCTAGTTGTCAGCTCTTGTAAATTGGCATTAGCTGAGGGTTTTCTTTTTTCAGGGATGTCTGATCTATAGGTTGCAGTTCTACTCTTTAGAAATGTTCCCATTACCATTTTGTCCAGCTTGGGGTGTAGTTCATGGCTCTCAAATGAAATGTATATAGCTGGGAAGGCGGCTGAGTTCTGCCATCTCCTCTCTCCCCTGCGTATCTCATTCCGGGCGCTGTGCTCAGTGTGCCATCTCTCCATTCTTCCCATGATTCATCTCCCCTCCTGGTAGGACCATGATCTCCTAAACAGAGAGGATACTTTTCAGATTTTCAGAGTTGTTTTAGGCCTAAGAATTGTGTAGGGTGTGCACTTTGTGTTCGTTACCCTGGGATGACCCAGAAACACGTCCCTGTGGCAAGGAGGGCCAAGGGCAATGGCCTGGGTTGCACGAGGCAGAGCAATGCCAGCAGCTCCAGGGATGATCTTCCCATCTACTCAGCCCTGCAGAGGCCACACCTGGAGTGCTGCATCCAGGGCTGGCCTGCCCAGTGCAAGACATGCTGGACTTACTGGAGAGAGGCCAGCAAAGGACCATGAAGGTGATTAAGGGATTGGAACATCTGTCATAGGAGGAGGGCCCAGAAGAGCTGGTACTGCATCTTGGAGAAGAGGAAGATCAGGAGGAACTTACCACTCTGTGGGAATACCTGATGGTGGAGTAAGGAAGCCAGAGCCAGATTCTTCTCAGTGGTGCCCAGTGACAGGACAAGAGGCAATGGGCACAAACACAAATACAGGATATTCCATTTGAACATAAGGAAATCCTTTTTTTTTATTGTGGGGCTGGTCAGACACACAGAACAGATTGCTCAGAGAGTCTACAGAGTCTCCATCCTTGGAGATACTCAAAACCCAACTGGACTCAGCCTGCTCTAGCTCAGATCGCACTCTGAACAGTGGGTGGGACTGGCTGATCTCCCAAGGTGTCTTCCCAGCTCAGCTGTCCTATGATGAGACCTCAGACCTTGCTACTTCTAGCTTGTTGCGAATGCAGTGCTGGATCTCTGGCATCTATCTGCTCTCCTGCCCATCTGCTAGAATGGCATTGTGCCCACTCAGAAGGTGCTATGCCAGTTTCAACAAGGCACAGGTGCCAACCAAACATAGATTTAGAAAGATACCCTGCATAAGATCCTCCTGGTAGTAAGTAATGCCAAATTAGGCCCACATGCTTCATTACGAGGGATCACATCTGTCGAGGCTTGTGGGCATTGTACCATCAATTACAGCCTTTATTCTCTCATTCTCTTTCCTGAAAGCTTTAGTGAATGGAAAGCGAAATTTATGAGCCAATCAAGTGCCTTGAGAAAATGTGGGTTATTCCTTAGTGATCTCTGTCTTGAAATCTCAAAATTCAAGCTCCTAGTGTTTATTTCCCTCTGTTAGACATAATTCAGTATACACTAAATTTGCTTGTGAAGGCAATAGAGGAAAAAACATTGAAAAACATTCCTTCTTGTCATTTAATACCATGAGAGAAGGATTGTGTGCAATTCGTTTGATACTTGTTAGACCCTGAAGAATTATTTGGACTGGTACATTCATTTAGTAAAAGAAAATGCATCAATTTGGTTGTTGTGCATTCTCAAGTTCACTTTGGCATGTAAAAGATCACAAGCCTCCATCTCTGGTGGCCACTGTTTTGTCTATGTTGTGTGAGAGCTGAAGTTGTTACATTGCTCAACACATGCTACGAGAAGAACTCATGATCCAGGAAAAACTATTAAAAATTATTAAGCCCTCTTGCTTCAAGAACATTGGGCCTGTGTGGATAAAGAAGGGTGGCAAAGTGCTGAGTGCTGCCTGCTCGCTCAGGAGCAGTTTCCTGTGGCAGTCGATGGGATATTAGTCCTTCACATCCCTTGGGCTGGCTTTGGAGCTTGCTGTGCCAGGAAGAGTCTTCTCACTGTTGACCCTGAGTCATCCTGACCTCTGCTCAGGGAGTTTCTTTCAGGATCTCCCTAAAGTAAAGCATGTGATTTGCTATCGGTGAAATATTTTAGGAAAGACTAAGAAATGGCAAAGCAGGGCTAAAGAAAGCAATGGAAGAAACTGTCTAGAGAGGAGCAGTCAAGGTAACTGAGTAGGACTGACAGGCTGGACAATCTGCAATGTCTCATGATTTACCTTAGGCTATAGCTGAGGGGAGGTGGGCACTGCTTAGCACCTGTCTACGCCTCATATTCACCCTGATGAGAGCTGGCTTGCATTAATTGGCAGTCAGTTTAATTTGAGTTACGCCAGCCCTAAAGCACAAGCCCCAGCACAGCCCTGCGGTGCATTGCTGCGTGCTTGGCCCTGGTTGAGTGGGGAAGTTTGCAGGGCAAGGCAGCCCTGCCCCGGCCCTGGCAGCACGGGGGGCTGCGGGAGGTTCAGATGCTGAGCGCTGGCACGTTGTTCTATCCCTGCCTCCTGCTGCTCCGGCTGATGGGCAAACCAGCTGTAGCACCCCCTGGAACATAAAGCATCATAATTCTGATGGTGTTTATCCCATTCTTAGATCATTAAGAGAAATATGTTCTAAAACACTGGCGAGTCCTGCAGACTGATTTTACTCTTGTAATGATGCAAATATTGATATCTGAACAGTCCGTTATTTATGCACCATTAGGTATTGTGCTCGTGGCATTTTCTCACATCTTTCCATCCAAACCTGGAGAACATGTGCTGTCATATAGCTTGCCTATTCTTTAAGAGTTAAAACAATAAAAATAGCACAGCAGGATCTTGTCCATAAACAATGGAAACATTGCTCTAAATTCAGTACTATTTCTGTTTTTATTATGTGATCGCTTCTTTGTTGTTAATCACTTGCCCTACTTAATTCATTCATTATAGTGGAAAGCTTTGAGATTAAACCCCCAGGCAGGATAGCTTCATATGAATCCTTTCTTTTTTATCTGTTCCAAGTTAGATTAAGTCTAGGTCCTGTTTAATGAGGTGCCACTTGCTGGCTTTTCATGCAGAAAGAATTCCTCATACTCAGCGGTATGTATAGACCATATAAATTATAAAATATTTTACATTTTTTTTTCTGAATTTCTAACTAATATGTCCTGCAGAAAACACTGTTATTACAAGTTCCCTGGGATATGGGTGGTTGGCTACTTCTGATTCTAATTTTATTTTTTTCTTTTAGTAATGAACCTTGCTGTTCATTTTTCAGTTATTTCAGGTTTTTATTTAAATTATGTTATTTCATAGCAATATTAATGGCAACAATAAGACTTATTTGTCTTTGTCTGCAACCCACTAAGTCAATTATTGGAATGTCTTCACCTGCCATGCAAATGTTAACAACCTGTCCATGCCTGGCAATGTTTGGTGTTTATGGACTCTTAGGGCCAACGTGGTGTAGGCTTGGTGAGTTTATGATCAGCAACAGCTCAGGGAGTGTGAAGGGGCTCTCACCTCACAGTCTGAGGGGTGAAGTTCTTTAGTGTTGACTGGGGTTAGGCTTTGCCATGGGAGAGAGGTTGGAGTTTGTACCTCTACATCTTTACTGAGCTGTCTTTATTGCACCACTCTGCCCTGTGGATAACAAATCCTATCCATATTGGCAGACTCCTTATACTAATGGCAATCCCTCCAGGTTCATGGAACTGCTTCTGCTGATCCAGTTTTGTCTGGTAATTCCATACTGGGCAAATATCTGTGGTTTTGGCCTTTTCACATTCTTTCCAACACCAAAAAATTGTTTGGTTGAGAATGCTTTGCTCATGTCAGCCCCTGTGTATGTGTTCTCACATGTTGCAGGTGGCAGGTTTCTTTATGCTAACCATGAGTGTTGATATATATATATATAAGGAGAGTCTGGCTACACTGCCAAATCCCCATTTCTGAAAATTTGGGAAAGCCTGTTTTCACCTGTTTTTATGTCAAGACAGGGAATGAGAAAATAAAGCCACAGTTCATCTATTTTTGTGAAAGCCTGCTGCAGATAAGTGGTAGGTTATGTTAGTGGTGAAAGAGCAGCTTGGTCCTGCTGAGAGAAAGGGATCACAAATAGTCTCTATCATTAAATGGCTTCTCAAATCCTTTCTTTTCCAGAATTTAAGACTGAAAACCTCACAGAAATGGAAGGCAGCAACAATGTCCATCCAGAACAAATCATCGTCTCTGGAGAGTTTTTGTCCTCACTTTTGCCTGCTGAGTTTAAGGAGTTTTGTTACCTTGCTCCAAGATAAAACTGCTCTTGAAATGTTATTCTAGTTATATTAGTTATTTTGTACAAAGTATTATTTGTGGTGAAATAGTTAGGTTGTATTAAGCCAGTTTAGGCAGGGATTTTTTTATGCAGTTTCTTAATGTTTCCTCCCACTTATAGAGAAGACAGGCTGTAATCCTCAGCCTGCATTTCTGGTGACTTGAATATTTCATCTCGACTAATGCAATCAGGTGTTCAAGGTCTGGGATTTAGGCCTTTCTGCAGTACTGGTTAACTCTGCTCTGTTGTGAAGCTCTTGCAAGAATCCTTCTCAACATCCTGTGTGCCCCTTCCATCTTGTCATGCTCCCTGATGCAAAGGTTTGGATAATTTCGCCTTAAGCACAGTTGAGAGTCCAGTGTCAAGGAATTTGTATACAGCAAGAATAAGAAGCAATGAACTGATAACATTTTCTTTTAACTCTGATTCAGGCTAGTTCTGCAGATAAGAAATGTTTTTATTGTTAGCAGTACTGCTACTGATATTCAAAGTTAGAATCAACATAAAGCCTAACATTGAAGATTAGTATTCCAGAGAAAGAGGAAAAAGACCTTTTTCTTTTTTTTCAGTTCTGTAGGTGACCGATTTTGAGAACAGTGATGGATATTTAGATGGGAGACAATGGAAGAAATAGAGTTTAACTACACCTAAATATTTGGTGTAAGGAATGGCTTACAATATATTCTTTCTTCTGAAGGAAGTCAAAAGAAGTCAATATTAGTCACTGCAGAAAGGATATTTGACTCAGAGAGAATAGTAGGTTTAAGCATTTTTTTGTTAATCCTTCACAGACTAATGTTAAATAACTCCTTAATAGTAATTTTTATATATAAGAAAAATATGCAGAAGAAGCAGGTGACACAACATAGATAAAAATGGAATAATTTTACATTTCTGAAATATCTACGAGTAGTCAAAAATTATGAAGGCAAGTACTGATACATAAATATCATCTCTCATAGGTGATTGAGAGCCCTCCACCTTGTGAATCAATAAAAAAAAATCCTCTATATCCATGTATTTTAAAAGTACGAAGCAAAAAATGAATTAACCAGTTGTTTTCCTTGCTTCTGCTCTCTGTTGCTAGGCTTACCACCTGTGAGACATCCAGATCTGGAACAGAAATAACAAAGGGAATTGCAACACTTTCAGTTCAAGGGACCAGTGGTGTTTCACAGTAGGCTTGCCCCCCACAGCCAGCTTCATAGAGGAGATCCGTAGCTTTTCAACTGCATGGTGTGATGTTATCAAATATTTTGAACTGTAATCTTGCAATTACTATTAATGTTGCATTAAAAGATTATTTAATGAAGGAGATCATGCAGAGAACAAGCAATATAATGGCTCCAAGCAGCTTGCCTCCCACATACCTGGAAAAACTCCCTGCTGCTACAGAGGGAGGAAGAACAGTTAGTGCCAGTTCTAAACAATAGGCTTCACACTGTATCTGTTGAGACCTGTTGCTTTTGGCAACAAAAACTGACTCAAAGGCATAAATTTAAATTTTAAAAAGTGGTGTTTGGTGATTAAAGACAAACACAGAATATTCTAACTTCTGCTGTGCATTGTTTAGCATTCAAAGGCAGCTGTGGAGGTGGTGGCTGTCTGGGTGTTCCTCTCCACCATGTATTGTTTAACATCTCTGTACATTTCAGGACCAGATCCTGTTCTGACAAAACTGTGGGTAATCCAGAAGCAGATGCACTTGCTCTGGTGTAAAACTTGTTGGAGTAACTTAGGATCTGAGGCTTCAGCTGTGCTTCAGAACTGAAATACATTTTATGTTGTAAATTTATGTGGCTGTTGCTGTGGTGCTCTGTTGGCAGGGCCCCCATACAGCAGATCTCCCTGTGGTCTCTCTGATGATGCTGCCTGGCACTTCCTTCAGCCTTCACTTCATGTGGCTGTTTTTCTCTTTGCCACACTGAAAGCTGAGCGAAGTGTGATGATGTTAATGTGTGGCTAAATCCTGACAAGCCACTAGTTGCACAGGGAGTCCTAGATTGCAGATACTTTCAGAAACTGGTCCACTTTAAAGAACATGTGAAACACAGGCACATTACACAAATTACAGCTATGATGGTCTAAGGACACAGGCAGGGTAAGATTTGGAGGAAAACAACTATTTTTTTTTTTTTTTAATTCTCTAGTACAGGAAAATTGGACAAGTTTTCCATACAAAACCTTCTTTGTCCAATGCTTTGTAGGTGAACATAAGGAAAATCCTTGATGCTCTTCCATCTTCCAATGAACCCTGAGTTAGAGTACAGCACCATGTTTCTGGCTTAGCAGTCACCTCACAGAGGGCTGTGCCTGAAGTAGTGTGTTGTGCTCTAACACCAGGTGCCCGGGGTTTTTGTCTGTAAACTGAAGGACCAGGCTGGGACAACGTAAACGTGCTCATACACTGATTGAATTCTTGCTGCCTTGCTTGTCAGGACCTCACTCTATAAATCCTGATCAGATATCTGCAAAACGGTGCCACAGCTCTGGAGTGGAGAGGCTGGCCCGTTCTGGATACCCACGGTCTGTGTTCTGCACCAGTCGGATTTGGGGTGATTAATATCTGGGGTTTCTCCATCTTCACCATAGGAGGCCACTCTTCGTCTGTTCTCTTGCACTGTGGAATTTGGGCCCAGAGTGTCTGAAATGGCAAGTTTCAATCTGTTCATGAGAAAGGCCAGGGATTTTACCAGCCTTTTATTCTTCACCTAGAGGAAAGCTGGACCTGCTCTGCTGGAAACACCCAGTAGCAGCTGTACCCAAGATCTAGTCTGGACTTCACCTTCTCAGTGAGTTGCTGGTGAGCACTCATCCTGTACAGAAATAGTAGGAAAAGTCACTAAAAAGTAAGCACCTTTACCTCTGTTTTTTACAGCATTTTTCTTGTTAATCTTGTATTCTGTTCACTGTGAGCGAAAGCCATGTGTGTAAAGCTATTTACACAAATTTATTACCATGAAAAAGAAAATCCCACCTCTGAAAAAATCTAATTGTTAGACTGGGGATGTGAGTGTTCATATCAATTTCTACACATCTTTAAAGTTCAGTGTTTCCATCCAATTCATTAAACCATAAGCCTGCTTTCCTCTCATCTTTTTTTGTAATTGCATTTACAAACCGTGAATAATTAGAAATATTATTTGAAACAAAGGCCTTTGGGCCTATATTAATCAAGGAGAAAATTGTTACTTGTGAAATTCTATGGGATAAGTGCAATTATCAATAGAAGATTATTCCTGTAGCACTAGTCTTTTTTTCTTTTTTTTTCTTCTTTTTTCTTTTTTTTTCTTTNTTTTTTTTTTTTTTTTTTTCTTCTTTTTTCTTTTTTTTTCTTTTTTTTTTTTTTTCTTTTAAGGACTCATAGTCACATTAGAAATATAGTATTTTGCAGGAAGAGAACAATATTTTCTCATTGCACAATGTATTCGTAAAATTAAAGTAATATTGTCTTTAGCCTCATAATGTCTTTGGGGGAAAGATTGGTTTAATTCAACTCCTATTGCATAGAGAAAGTTGCCTAAGTGATTTTCAGGGCATATGGCCTAGGAATGGAACTGCATGTCTTGAATGAGTTCCAACAAATTTCATGTGCTCTTCTTTTACTGCATCTTTGTTGTTACAGAGGAAAAATTAATTCAGTCTTCCAAGAAAGTAACTCTGAGTAGATTGAAGGAGTGCCTGTCTCCTCCTCTCAAGTCATGATTTTCCAGGGTATCTGCATTCCACTGGGAATTGAAGTCTTCAAAAATAGCCATAAATTCATGAGCACATGAAGGAGTTTTCCTGAGAAGTGGCCAAACCTTTGGAATCCTTGCAAAAGAGAGAAAAATATGATCATTAATTTCAACATATTGAAAAATATGATCAGGACTTTCAATATTCTTTTCAATTTCTTTTTGATTATTCTCTTCTCTGACACATTTTTCTCAACAAACCTCTGCTGGTCATGTGTTGTCTTCATTCCTTTTCTTACCTTTATAGATTAAACAAATGAAACAGAATAAGTGGAAAGGAGCAGCATACTGTAGAAAAAAATAGAAATACATAGAGAAAGGGAAGATTGCAGAAACAACCTGTCGCAGAACAACAGTTTTCACCATCTGTTTATCAGTTCTCAAACTGAAGCAGAACACATGAAGTTCATAGGAAGGAGTCCTTTGTGGGAGGTGCTGCTGAACTTACTCAACAGCAGCCTTTCAAATACAATTCTCTTTCTTTTCATCCTGAGCTTTAGAAGGTAAACATTTGGGTTTACAGATCTACAACCAGTGTTTTAGGAGTGTATGATACTGCAGTATTTCTTCTGCTTATCAGCTCAGCCAGGAGGACTAGTTGGGCCTTTTAAATGACTGTCTCCACTGCATTCAGCTTCTGATGTATTTTTGCCTTTGTTTCTAAGTGCTATCCAGTCTCTTAAATGCTTTTACAAATTAAGATTGAATGCAAGCCTTCACCACTATCTGGAGTGCAGCTTATTATTTCTAATGATGCCTCCTCCTTTTGAAATGCCATTCAACTTCTCTTTATTAGAACCATTAAATATAGCTAAACTAAATAAATAAATGAGAAGACTATTTATGGCATGCAACTTTGGCAAATTTATCTGTTATATTTCAACAATTTTTGAGTTAGTAATGAAGTGCTTATCTCTGTATCTCATTACGAAACGTCATGAAGTTTCTTTTAACACTGTTGGTGGCAACGTTACTGGGAAGCTTTGTTAACTAATGACTTACATTTATAATTTATTCTAAGAAATCTCAACTGTTGTTGGAAAATAGTGAGTGTCTTCTGAAGCTTTATGAATATAGTTGAAAATATATGAATAATTTGTAACTATATATTGACTGATCAGACAAAAGTAATGTAAGTCTTGATAGTAGTTGTCATTGGAGTGACACCTGTTAAAAATCTCACTTTCTTTTTGAACCAGTTGTGATAACAACAGTAACTTTCCATGAGTGTTCAACAGAAGTCCTGCTACATAGTAAATTGCTTGTTCTCCATATTCAAAAGAAGCAGTATGTAACCTTTCTTCCATTCCTTAAATAAAAACATGCTAATCAGATGTTAATTAATTGCATTAAAATTTAAGAGGAAACATGTAATTATAGTACACAGGTGCAAAATTATTAGCCAAATTTTCAATATTATCTACAACTTGAAAACTGAACCTCTCTTCATTATTTATCATTGATGACTGTGCAGTACTTGGATGCTTCCAGTTTGCGTCACGTAGTAGTGAATAAAAGCTCCACCTTCTGCTGGTGTCTTTATAACTCTTCTTCATTTTAATCTGTGATCAGGCTGTGTCCTCTGTTTTACACAGAGACTTTGTTCTCAGTTTTTATCCTGAAGATTAGTGGAGATGAGATGCATAACTTCCAGCTACTACTGGCAGTAGAGTGTAGCATGGAAAGGGAATTTCTCAGAGTTCTCAACTGTGCCAAAAGAAAGTATCTGGGACCATTTAAATTCAGGCACACAGGAATATGATATTTATACAGGCGTTTAGATGCACAGGTTTAAGAGATTCTCCTCTTGTTTCTCCATGAAATCCAAGTGCAATAATCACAAATGCTATACGTGGGTCACCAGTGTGATAGTGAGATGGCAGGGGGCAGGAAAGGCTGATGGACTGTGCAAAACCACTGAAGTTTAGGAACACATTGTCACTCCTGCTCTCTGCCCATGTCTGTAGAAGATTCAAGTATGTAAGAGGACATGAATGGCATAAACACCTGAGCAGTCCCACTCCCTGCTTTTAGCATACTCTGAAATCCATACATAGGGTTCTTTTGCAAATAGTTGAAATTAATTCCAGTACAGTCATTAAAAATAATGTAAACCATATTTGCTTGAAAAAACTCATCTACCTGGACTCAGCATAACCCTGAAGTGATGTTATTTATTCATGTTCTGAGGATTTTATACCCATGCGGCAGGGTGGAGAATCATAGACAAACTTATTTTTCTTGACTTAGCATGTCTTGCACCTTTCTGTAGAAGAGTGAACATCTAGAGAATCACTGGCTGTGAGGGCTGCAAGTTTGCAAATGTACATATTTAAACTGAAACCTAAAACTTTCATTTCTTCCAACATGGCTTTTGGGAAGATGTGCGCACTTCTAAGTGGAGTTTCTTGTAATCTTTGTTTTGGTGCAGTCAGTAAATGTGATTATTTTTCCTTTGTAAATGTGTAAATAGCTGGAAGAGCCAGGAAGTGCTGCTCGAGTGGTTCTTCTTTCCATTGACCTGCTCTGTGCAGCTTCTGCTTTCTGTGCAAACTTCCCTGCTGGCCTCTGAGATTTACATGAGGGAGTACAGTCCTGGTGGTATCCAGACAGAGTTGCCCTTTAAACAGATGAGCTGTAATGAAACATTCCATTTTTCTGAGAAAGTGAGTCAAATTTTGCATGAGAAGGGTTGTTACAGTATCAGCCTAAACCTGGGTTTTGGTCTCTTCTCTGGAAGAAATTGTGAGAATGTAGTTTAAACTTCTGTATATAATTTTGACCAGTCTCTTTACTGATTGCCTTTACCTCATTGCCTTATTATTTCAGAACCCGAGGCCTGCAATGTCTGTACTTTCTGATCTGCCTTGTTAAGTCTGTCATAAAAAATTAAGAGCTGCTTTTTGCCCCTCTCATAGCTCACTTGTAAGTTTTCTTTTGTTTCTCCTACTCTTTCTTCATCACTTCAATAGCCCAAGGTGCATTTAATTGCAACCTAAGTACCTTGCATTCCCCTTGCACGCATTAAAGAGTAAATTCTGAGTGATTGGACGTAACTAGTACTTACTGTAATAAATAGCATATTCATCTCTTCCACAGTCAGACAATTTCATACTGTGCAACTTCTCTGCTTTCTGAAATGTCACCACTTAAACTGCAGCATGATTTTCCCATGAGGACACATTGAAAAAGCCTTTCCTGAAACACAGCTTGGAAATGTAACCTGTAACGTTATATTTAAACCAATTTTATAGCACTCAAAAATTGGATGAACAGGTACAATACCCACACAGTAGAGACAATGAATTCTTTTTATTTTTTTCCTACAAACTAGTCCTGGGTTTAATGAATTTTGAATCTAATTTTTATTTTGAAGTCACTTGCCTTCTTGGTGAAAGCATTTTTCTATTATTAGGCGTTGCAGTTGCAGAAATAGTTACTTTCAGATATCTCTCTGAGATGATATACATCACAGCAAAAACTCAGGTACTGCACATGTCATTTCCTAACCTTGAACTAAACAGCACCAAAGTCATCCTGACGTTTGTTGGATCATGACTTTTCAGGGGAAAGTTGCTCTTATACTGGTGAAAGATGATGAGGTGTTTGTTTTACAGAGAGCTCTGTGAAGATGGAGAAAGGGGAAAGTGAATAATCGTGTTTAATCTGAAATGTGTTTGATGCATTTGCCTCAGTTTGTAAGTGAACCACACAGCGATGTGTCTTCAGATACCCAATAGAGCAGAACTGTCCTGAAAAGCCTCCACTCATTCTTATTGCAATATTTCATAAATCCCAGAGAAACTACCAGAAACAGATTGGAAAAACTCACTAGGAGGCAAACAAATTACAAATTAATTAAAAAACACATATTGAATTAAAAATACAAATTGCCCAATTTCTGCCAGCTTCAAACATGGTCATTAAAAGGATCAGCACCAGACCCCCAGCATGGCCACTGGTATTCCTCAGGGACAGCAGGGGAGAAGCTGGGACAACTTGGACAAAATATGACATCAGCTCCTGCCAAGTAAGGCCAGTGGGGAATTTCTCTTGAAATGCCTAGAGAATGTCAGATCATGCCAATAAAAAAATTTCAGTCCAGAACTATCCATCATATGTAGGGCTTCTTAATGGATTTGAGTATATTTCTCCTGTGTAATAAAATACAGAAAGCACACACTTTCAATTATTTTTGTAATTAATGAGATGGAGCCACCATATTATTTTTCTATAGCACCAAAAAGGAAGAATGAACCTGCTTTCTCTGTGGTATTTATAAAATTTCAACTGGATTAATGATTAGCACAAAAACAGGGCTAAGTTTGGAGTGAGCTGTCCGCTTGTTGGTTTGGCTTCTGAGGGTTGGTATCAGACAAAGGAAAATTGGCATTTTATAAAACCATGTGTGACATTGCTCTTGTTCCTTATTTGAAGATGAGCACCATGTCACGTTACACAAAAGTAGTAAGAGAAAAAATTGCATATTTGTCACACAAATTACATAAGTTACAAAGGCATGGCTAAATCACTGATGGTCTTTCATCAAGACTAAATTCTACCCAAAATTTGGAGATCTACAACTGACAAAACTGTTTGTGTGTGGGTTAGATTACCAGTATTACCAAGCTGCTGTAAATCCACGTGCCACAGCTGGCAGCTGGCTTGTACCTCTGAACCCACCGGTGCACAGAAAAGCCTGCCCTGGCAGCTGGGCTGCACCGAGGGGCTGTGAGCTGGGGTCTCAGGCGTGGCCTGACCCAAACAGCCAGCCACTGAAAGGCCACTGCAGTGTCACCCTGGGGTGTAGTTTGTGCCACCCTGCCTGCTGCCAGTGCAGCACAGAGTCACTCTGTGAGCTCCGGAGGCAGAACATCCTGGAGGAGTGCCAGGCTGGAGCTGGCTCTTGTTTTGCCTGTTTCCTTGGGTAGGTTGGAGTTCTTCATGCTTGACATCTCACATTAAGTTTCTCTCTCCTCAGTAAAACCCAGGGATAAGTCAGATTAATGGCTTTGGTCTGTTTGTCCATTTTTGACAGGAAGCAATTACAGCTGGTGAATAATATGTAGTGTCCTATGTGTGCTTTTACTCTGTGTTTATGGTTACCAAAGGAGATTTCCTCTCCACACACTTCCTTTCACTAAAGGAAGAACAGCCTGACATGCAGCTAGTCCTTACTGGTTTAGTCATTTAACCACTGCCATACAGCACTTATTTATTTTCTCTGGATTTATTCCTTCTCTTCTCTGTTCTGATAGCTGAATACCTCCAGTTGTGTGGTTATGTTTCATTAACTGGCATTCAAGTTGTAAGTGTTCATGGCTTTAATGGAGAATCCAGAACTGAAAACAAAAGGGGCCTGTGGTCTCCTTAGGAGTCAGGAGCTGGGAGAATTCCAAGATAGCAAAGAGCTTCACACACAAATTTGTAGGAACTGCTGTCTAGCCCAAGGGTTGGAAGTAGGTCTGTTTGCCCATGAGGTAAAAAGTCAGGGCTGGGGCTCCAGAAACACTAAACCTACTCAAAGCAAGAGCTATTTATACTTTTAAGGCTCTATCTGCCATGAAATCCATGCAGCTTTGGCAGCATGACATTGACCCTGAGTCAGTGTGCCTTGAGCTGACACTGAGCACCCACAGCTACAAAGCTTCTAAGCACCCATCAGTGGTTTGTCCACAAGAGGTTGTGATGGTGCATGGTGTGTTATCTTGCACTCTTGGGGATCTTACAGTCTCTTGTAAAGTCCATGGAAACTTTGCAACCCAAAATTCCCAAAGGTTCCCAGGACTGCCAGATCTCCCATACTCACGCTCTCATACACGCAGTCAGATGAGCAGAGGTTTGCCCTGTATTAGATTTTATTGTCCACACTACTGACACAATAATCCATAACCATCTTAGAAAAGTGATGCTGAATTAAACCTGGGCCAGTGCTACCTTCTGAACCTTCCCAAGCCCTTCCAGGGAGCGTGTTCTCCACTGGGATGTGACACCCCTGCAGCTGAACCTGCTCTGTGGAGCCCCGACCTGCTGAAGCAGGTGGGTGCATGAGCACACCTCTGTGCCTGTGGGAATGAGCACCTCTGTGTGCACCCAGAGCCACGCAGGACACACACCCGTGTGTGCTACACACACCAGCTGGTCTGGCAGAGCAAACAGCCCCGCCAGAACCTCAGTGATTGCATCAGTGGCTGTAATTTAAACAACAGGCTCCAACCTCTTCAGTCTCAACTGGATTGTTGTTTCCCTGCCTATGCATAGGTCAGCTGACCCCTGATAAAAGCAGTAGTTTGTTCATTCATCCACCCCACCCTGCCTTGCCTGAATGCTATGAACAGTGCTGGAAACAGCAGTACGAGTTTAAATTACTCTGGTTGAAAATCCACTTCTGCAAATTACTGGGAGTCTTTTAAACAGATAAATAATGTTTCTCCTAAGTGCAAATCTGCACTCCGGAGACAGAAAAGAAACAGCATAGAAATATGTAGGTCTGATTTTGTTTTCAGTGTCACCCTGAGCAAAATTTCTGTGGCAAAATTCTAAAGCAGCTTGATGCCAAGAGTTTGCATCAAGTGTGCTGTATTTGAAGCAATTGAGCTAATGTTTGAGATTCTGACAATCAGAAAAATAGGTTGGCATAATTATATTAAGATATCTGAGAGTGTCATGTACTTTGCAAGACTGAATTTTAAACTGTTGATTTAAATTAATGAAGATTCAAGAGTTTATAATTTGTTTATTTATTGAAATCAAATGCAGTCCATGTTTCTAACTAATTGAAAAGTATACTTGTGATAGAGAAAGTATTTAATTTGGGCAGGCAAGCTACCAGACTTCCAAATAAAGATGATGAAGTGCAAATTCTCAATCTTAATCCCTGTAGGCTGACAGTTACCCCTCTAAAAGCAGCGTTTGAGTGATATACTAAAGCTGGTAATAGCACACAGCTGCAGAGTAGGAAATCCCACTGATATTTCGCAAAGCTTTTGTTTTGCCTCATTCATTTATTTTTCAAAATGATACATTCCTTATTTAGAATAAAGAACTTTTTTTTTTTGTCACTGTGAGTAGACTAGACCTTTAAAAAGGTGTTAGTTTGCCATAAGTAAAAATGCCTGGGATCAGCTCTGAATTTACTTCACTTGCCTGTAGCATTTCCAGAAGCACAAATGCACGTGTGATTTTGCAACCTCTTCCCCCCTCCAAGAGTAAGGAACACATCTCTGTTATACATCCCAACATTCAGCATATGAGATCAAATGTAAAAAGGGTTTTTTCTAATGTATAAAGCATGTGTCCAAAAACAGCAGCAAAATCAGTGCCAGAAGAAGCAGTCCATAGGGAAGCAGTAATTTGTGTGTCTGCACATTATTCTGTGTCTATGCACATATTAACCCTGGTATACAGTAAATTGTGTTACCATGGCAGCCCTCACATGGAAAGTTATATCCTAGTAGGGTATCTCTAACAGCCACCAATGGGGAATATGCATGTTCTGGCAAATGAAGAAGGGTGTAGTTTCTTTCTGCGAGGAAACAATACACAATAATTAAGGATGGGAAAACCAGGTTGCAGAAACGATGAAAAACCACAGCATTTGCCCCAAATGTAAAAAGTAAAAAACAAAATGCACTCAGAATTCCCTCTCTCCCTTTTCCCATGCATCAGCACCACCATGACTCCCAAAGGCTGGAATACTGTAGGCTTTTCTCAGACAAAGCTCCCATTAAAATCCTGTCTTATGGTTTTCATTCTGTATACTTTTCATTGAGGCTTTTACAGGGCACTTTGCTTACATTAGTTTTTGTGTCCAATTTTGCAACTGAACTTCTTTCTTTATGATGAAGCTGATTTGTCAAGGGTGAGCTGTTACAGTTCATCAACTCTGCATGTTATCATATGCTGTTATATTTTTAGTTGTATATACAACTTTGCCAAACTTCAGCTTCATGGCTGATACTTTGAAGCAGATGCTATTTGCCTGAGTAGTTTCATTTTTTAAATGCTTAAACAAAAAAAAGGCTCAACCACTTAGAAGAGTCAGATTAGAGGAAAAACATTTTTTAACCCCATTAGAATTTTTTTGACCGTTCTCCTGGAATATTTTCCACCTGCTGGATTGAGTTGGAGTCTCAACATTAGTGATACATGGATGATAGCACCACTCAAAGAGAAAGTACAATAGAAATGAGAGCCCATGTCAATGTTTCACGATGCAAAACTCAACACTGAGTAAAGGGTCAGCAGTTTGTGTGAGTCATCAGTGGTTTAGAAAGAAGAAAAGAAAAAAGACATGACAAGATAGACACTCCCAAGAGCTACAGGCCTGTTGTGTTGGCTGAAGTTTAATGGAAAAGCAGTGCTCCTGTCAGCTGGTGTACTACATAATAATGTTAACACCACTACAAACAGGTTGTGGTTTATTGCTTCAATTTCTTATGTACAGGCAAGAGAGTTAACAAGATTGATGCATTAGGATCTTAGATCTCAGTCAAATTAGGTGACTAAGGGTGATGAAAAAAATGCTTGTTCTTTGAAGGAGCACAACTTCATCAGAAACTTGTTACATCCTAGCATCAGGCCATTTGATGAGCTGCTGATTTAACAGCACACTTAGCTGCAGTAGTTACATTGAAAGGGGCAACTACTTAATCAGTGCTTTAAAGATATTATGTTCAGAGTGATTTAAAGGGATATTGTGCTTTAGTAAGTGTGTCGTGAGTAGGAATATTTTCTGCATGAAGTGAATGCAAAAATGAGGTTGCAAGTGTCATTTAAATTGTCAGCTTCTTTATTTGGACATATGTTGGAGAACAAAAAAGCCAGTAAATACAAAACAAATACTAGCATTTTGGAAATATACTTACTGGAAGGAAATAGCCATCATTGGAGGAGAAGAGGGGAAGAAAATAGCAGCTATTACATTCCATGGATTTCCACAGCAGAGAAAAAGAGAAAATAATGAAGTATTGTAAAATAGAGGAGAAATAATAGGAGTAAAGTGAACAAAGTGCTTGGTTTCTACTGTTGGGGTCCTATGGCCTTAAGCTGAGACAGGGAAGATTCAGATTAGATACTAGAAAAAAAATTGTCACTGTTTGGGTGGTCAGGCATTGGAATAGGTTGCTCAGGTAGATGGTGGGGTCACCATTTTTGGAGGTGTTCAAGAGGTGTCTGGATCTGGCTCTGGGTGACATGGTTTAGGGGTGACAGTGGTGGTGCTGGATGGATAGTTGGACTGGATGATCCTGGAGGTCTCTTCCGAACTTGATGATCCTATGACTTGGGAGATTTCCCTCATCACCATGAATGTATCCAGGAATGCTGACTACCTCTCAATACCTGTGCAACAAGTGGCTCGAGGAATAAACCCTGTTTCCTTTCCCAAACAAGGGCAAACCTACTTGGTACCTGTCAGCACCTTGAGATCCGATACTGCATTTTGTGTCTGATAAATATCTGTGGAGAATCAGCATGGAAACTGCTTCCTGGAGCCTCATGGACAACATTTAAAATAACAAACAGGGAAAAAAGTGAGGCAGCAGTATCAGTGTATTTGGAATATCTGACACTGCAGGATGGCTGAGGTAAAGGGTGTTTCACGCCGAGTGTCAGATCCAAGTCTGACGTGACCACAGCTTTTACACAGACTTCAGTTTGGGGCTGGTGACTGTACTCTGTAGCTCACCTGCCTCAGTTTACCAGAGTGTGCAGATAAGAACCCCTTCGTGTCCCAGGGCCCACATGTCCGAGGCTCTGATTTAAGTCCCCACAACATGCTGCAATTATCCACCTTTGTGCTGCAATTAATTATCCACCTCTGTGCTCCCTGGTTCCTCCCAGTAACACCTGGGCACTGCTGGGCACTGCGGTGCGGGGAGCTGAGCTGGGGCCAGCAGCAGGGTCCCACGGGTAGCTCTGGTGCTGTGGCATGATGGAGTGGAGCTTCTCCTCAGCACTGAATTGACCAAATTTTGAAAACAGCAGTATCTTTACGGTCCATCACAGAAAGCACAAATATAAAGGAGGGAAAATAAAAACAGGCTTTGGTTAGGGCAGGGGAGCTATTCATTTCGTTGGGGAGAAAATGAGGCAAGGCAGAGTCATTAGCAGGGCTCCTTATGAAAGCGGGAGTTGCTTGGGAAATTGCAGTGCCGTTGACTAGAATACATGGAGCACAAAGGGAGATATAATAAGAGGAAAGCAGTTATGCACCTAAGCCCTGAAATGTAGCATTACATCCATCCTGAGAGGTAATCATTCCTGTCATTACTAAGCTGTAAGATCACTCAGTCCTAGCATGGTAGAAATCCAGGAGCTCAACACATCAGTCAGGTAGCTTTTCAAAACTCTCTGCTTCTGTGGCTCAGCTGGAGCTCAAAAAAAGCCTCAGATAGTGGCAATCATTCTTATGGCTGCTAGCAAAGCTTGTAAGTAATAACTCATAAACCTTCTTAATTGAAATAAATTAAATTTTATCTTCAGTACTGCTTTGCAGAGTTATCTGAGAGTGCATTGTTTCTTGTTCAGGAAATGATGCATTGGTACTTGCACTTGTGGCTCTGGAACAGAAATTTTGGGAACAAATGATATATCTTATAACACAGACTTCTATCTTCTTTTAAGTCACCACGGGTGTGCCCCCCGCTATTGCCACACTTGTGGTTTGTTGTGTGCGTGACCTGGATCACGCTGCTGAACCACGTGTGTGCACCTGGTGTGACAGGGGCAGCAGGTGTGACACTGCCCGAGGGAGGGGGACAGCAGTGAGAGGTGCTGGCTGCCTGAGCAGGGTACAAGGGTGGGTCTGCACCAGAGATGGGCAGCAGGACAGAAATCCTCAGGATGAGTGTTTGACCACCATCCTGTCTAAGCACAGCCACTAATGACATTACCAGTCTTACTCTTTGAAATTATGTCTTGTTCACTTCCATAGAAACCATTCAAATTATTCCTAGTACTGCCTTACAGGACCAGGACATGATATACTGGCTTGGAGAAAAGGTCCTGCACTCTATCTGTGAAGCAGCCAGCAAAACAGGAAAGTAAATGTTTGAGTTATTTACCACAAAGTTTGACAAAATGCAGAACCTTCTGACATCCTTAGAGGATAAAAAACTCTGGCAATCCCTGCCAAAAAGACAGTCTTGGAGAACAAGATGGAAAATCATATGTTTTGCTGAAAGATTAAAAGTAAAACTGTGACAGAAAAAATACTACATAGTGGTGCAAATAATTGAGGATTTCTCCCAAAAGATGCATAGATTCCTAAAAATAGCTTGCACTACTGAGATGACCTTAAGATTACTGGCACCACAGAGCCATAGACTTGCCCCCATTCATTTCTGTGTCCAGACTTTGCTCTCATATTGTCTGAGAGAACATCCCAGAGAACAGATACACTTAAAGAATTCAGATGCTGAGGATCCAGCTGTGGATAGATTGCCATATCTCTCCATTGTCACTATTACCAAAAACATAAAAAATTCTTTCCTCTCTACATGAAAACCTAATTTCTGTGTTTCCTCTAATGCTTTTTCCCTAATAAGGATTATTCTTCCTTACTTAGAGGGCATGAGTGAACCATCCACTGACCTTCTGTGGCATAACCTAAACAGACAGAGTTTCTGGAGTATCCAATAGCAGGAGGGGTTCTGCAGTCCTGAAATCTTTGCAATATGTTTCTGGATCATTTCAACAGGAGCTTGTCAACAACCTCCTAAAATGTGTGGATTGAATACTTAGAACTTTACACTGTGTCAGAGGGCAATTTACTAATTTCCTATTTTATGTCATGTTCTCAGAGGAAGCATTAATGAATATCCTGGCTGTATCTGTCCTTATCTGCCATACATGCAGTACAGCTCAGTTTCCCTGTCACCAGAGCATACAGGTCAGGCAGGCATCTGCTCCAAACACCTGCACCCCAAAACATCTGCCCTCAGCAACCAGATGTGCCTGCCCGTCTGGTGATAGACACAGAGTGCCTGTTCTTTTTTGAGCGAGACTCCTGTCTATCTTAGGCCATGTACTAGGGAGAGAGAGATCATTTACATTTTCCTTTCTGATTTGTTGATTGAGAACACTAAAATGACTGCTCACCTGGAGAAGGAAATGGTACTGAACCTCATCCCTATAAATGTTTTCCATCTTGGATGCTTGTCATCACTGCACATAGCTTTAGAGGGCCTGACCATCTGTGTGGAAGCTGGGAATCTGAACTGAAGTCTTAATAATGCTTTGTAAAGGCAAAGATGGGCACCTCAGAAGGGAGTTCACTGAGCAAAAGTTACTTATACCAGCCCTCAGCTGAGACTGTCAAGAATGTGTCTGAGCTCCCCAAGGTGGTGTGGGCACTCTGTGCTTCAAGCAAGTCCTATGTAATTTTATTCTATCATTTCCAAAGATAATCTAATGTAAAATATCTGAAAAATGTTGGGAGTACAGACTAAAAGTCCTCCCCATGTTTGGGGTATCTGAGTCACACACGTTTCAGCTTTCTTCCTTTGGAACAGGGAATTGGAAATGTTTTCCTGGACAGAGCTGCAGGTTCAGCTTTAAGAGTGGGGAGTCCTGGAGCGCAGAAGAGGCACTGGCACTCTTGCAGGATGGGAGAGAGGGTTTTAACTCCGTTTCCTGAAGGGCTGTTTAGCCTGGACCTCCTGCGTGCCGTGGCAGGGGCTGAGCAGAGCCAGGGGAGGCAGGACAGACACCACCATCCAGCTGAAGGACAGCTGCCCTCTCTGCTGGGCTTCTGTGTGCAACTCATTTGCATCTGTGCACACTCAGGTCGGGCTGGGTGTCTGGCTCCAGCTCCTGCAGTGATTTGGGCTGTGGTCTGGCAAATTGGAGAGCCCCTGAGCAGACGAGGCACCAACTCACCGTGCTGTTCTGCGAGGGCAACACTTCTTGACAGGCAAGTTAAATGCCTATGGACTTCAGAAATGCAAATTTAGATATCTGGGGACTCCAGCTAGGCTTTATGTAGGACATTTTAGGAATTATGCTCTTCTACATAAGTGCCTAAATTCCACCCATGTTCCACTTCAGGCTTATTAGTCCCTCTGTGGATTTAGGCCTGGGAAAATAAAAGGCAGGATGCAAGAACCACTAGACTGTACTTAATAGTGAATCTCTGAGCAGAGAACACACAGGCTTTGGTTTGAGGTCCAGCCAAAATTGGAGTAAAATAAGAAGAGAAAACACATGTCTTTGGGGATTGCAAATCAGCAAATTGGTGCTGAATAGAAAGAGAGCAATAGAAGAAGCAGCTGAGAGAGAGGAGAAACCAGGGAGTTAAAGAAAATTGTCCATTCTCTCAAAATCATTACCAACATTTTCTACAAGTGGGGCTATTAAAATACACACACTCAAAGATGTTCCTTTTCGTTTGGTTTAGTCGTGATCTTGAAATTGCAATTTTTATGCATGATGAATGCCTAGTTAGAAACTGCCTTGTGACACTGAAATACTTCACACCTGGATTTCATATATATTTCTTTATACAGCTGCTTTCCACCAGAATAGCTAATGAGGTGAAAACTTGGAACCTCCTCTCCAGTTAGTTTTATATTGTGCAAGAGAGGGAGTTTCCCAATTCAGTGGAAAGAGGGGCCACGGTCATGGCAAGGTCACAAGCAATGTTCACCCACTGTTTGGAATGAAGCAGTTATAATCCAACCTGAAATGCCCAGCTAAAATTTTCCATCTGGAAATGGTTATCTACAGTGCATTTTTACCCACTCTACACTGTTCCTGAACATTGCTGCCTGCAACTATGGCAGTAGCCTGCTTATGCTGAACTGGGGCTGGGAACTTCCAAAGCAAGGGTGACCTTCCTACCAATCTCCATCCCCCTTAGTCTTTTCAATCTAGTGAAATAATAATAATAGTCACAATAACAGTTATAATATTAGTAATAATGTAATCACCAAACTAAGAGCTCTGTTCTCACTTCGTGGAAGTTCAGGCTGATGTTCCAGTTCACACTGAACAACGCTTTAAGCTACAAATGAACTCGAATGAGGGTAATTGTACAGAAAGAGATTACTCAGAAGCCCTGTGGGACAGCCACCATCCCTGTGCTGTGTTTGCATAACACATAGAGGCACCAAGGTCCAAGGCTCCTCTGGGGGATCACCATCTGTGCTCAGATAAACTCTAACTAATCTCTAAGGCTTAATGCCATCAGCACTGTAGAGTCTGTTTTCTCTCTTGATTTCTCCTCTACCATTTGTTCAAAGATCTTCAGCAAAAACAGGGAGAGTAACAAACACAAGGTTATACAGGAGAATTCTCTATGGTTTTTTAGGGGTGTTGATGCAAAGGAAGGGATCGATCATCTTTAGCACTATGCTTTCAATCCTCATAATTTTTCTGCCATTGGCAGAAACCTAAGAGAACCTAAGATAGCTGGGAAACTCTTTCCTTTCATGACTCTGAAATTTAAGAAATCAGAAAAAATATTAGAGATAGTTTCATTGCTAAGTTCTAAGAAACAAGCAGAAATGTCAAAGATGTTTCAGGAAATAAAATGCTAGTTGTCTTGGTCACTGGAGAATAATTTAAAATCTATTTTGTTTTATGATGGCTTACTGTTATGTGGTTTTCAGTGACTGATTGAACGGCTTTTTATGAGAAAGGCTGCATTTTTTTCCAACAACAATACCACATTTTATTCCTTTTAACGAATAAAGAGGAGTATGAATATTAGAGGCACTGAATCCTTTCAGTGTTTGGCATACTCCTACCGTTTGCTTTGTAACTATTTTAACTCTTATGGTGATAGATCCATGGATGCCATAATGCCAGGGTACAGTGACATTCAAATTCGTAGGAGTTCTGTAGCTGTCCTCATAAATTCAAGTTATGGCAGTATGCACATATTCTAGGGAGGACTGGAACTGAATTGCTTGGGGTGCTGAGTAAATATGGGAAAGGTGATTCCTCACCCTTTACTACAGGACTATCTAAAAAGGAAACAGAAATACCAGAAAAGGAAACAAAAATGACCAACAGACCAACAAACTTTAAATCTCAAATATTGTGTTTCACAGTTGATCCTCGAAGTAAAAGACTGTAAACAAGTTAATATATACACATATTGTCAAGTTAATTCAATTGAATAATTGGAGAAAATCAGTCTGTTTACATATGCTCTATGAACAGAAAGTGAAGCTGTATTAAATCATGTAAATTATTCTCTGTGAGCTGTTTACTCTTTTCCAGTAATGATGTTATTTGTCAGCCCAAACCCCTGTATGTGGATGTAAACCAAAGCACATGTTAGAAAAAGGAAATAACTATACACAACATGAGCTTTTCCTCTCTGGAGAAGTCTAGTGGTTCCCATTTAGTTTGTGGCCTTAATTAAGCAGTGATTGATGCTTATTTGGAGAGCTAAAGATAATTACTGCCTTCTCCAATGTGAACTGGCTATCCCTTTGACCCCAGTATTTTAGCCAAAGAACATTGAGGGGAGTACAGTTCTTTTTTAATGCTAAAGAAAAAGTGCTTTTTTCTGTTCTTGTCTTGGGTAAGTTTTGCTCCTAAGGACAAGAGTCCTTCCCCCTGCCAGGTGGGTTTCCTGGCTCCTGTGGGACACAACAGAAGGAAAAGGTGCTTCAGGATGGTATCTTCTTAAGGTGAAGGAAGATCTGCATAGAGACTGGTCCCCTTTCAAGAGGGGAGAGAAGGAACATCCCCGTTGTTGTCTGGTGCTTCTGCCATGTGTTTGGTTGGCTATCACGGCAGACAGAGATTGCACATGGAATGTCCTTACAAGTGGCTTTCAAATTTTTTGAAAGTTGAGCACTATCAATTCCTTCAAAGAAACTTCATTAAGCCTCTTTTCCATTTCCATTTCCATTGTTCGATTGTTTTTTTTTCATTAATGCACAGGTGTGTTAATGTCTCAATTTTATGGCAAGAAGGGATGAGAAAAAGATTAGGAGCAAGCTTTCTGCCACCATCTCTGCCCATCTGTTTGCCTGCTGTCAGCAAGAAAATAAACTTCTCTCAAGTACAATCCTTTCCTTTTTCCTCATTCTTTTCCTTTGTTGTTTTCCATATTGACATGATCTGAGGGTCTACAATGGCTATCTCCAAAACTGTTGAGCTCCCTGCCTTATCTTGATTTACATTACATGCAGCTAGATGGGCTTTGTTTTAAAACAGCTGTCTGGAGAGATTTAGCCACCTCCAGCTGGCTTCATGCTTCAAATAAAATATGGCAGATACCTGGGCCAATGATCTGATGACACATTTTATCATTCCAATGGGCATTTCCTGTCCTGATAACAAACAACTTCACAAGTGCTATCATGCCACCGAGAGCGATGAAAAAATTAATTTGATTCTGATCAAAACAATGGATTGGGTTTTTGTATGACAAGCTATAAGCAGGTTAATTGACTTCTGGGTATCTTAGAGAGTCATGAGAAATCTTTGTGCTTGATATTTTACTCCAGTGTGTGGTTTGCGTGCTCCCCTCCGCAGCAGCACCTGCTTGCATTTCTGAAGTGCTGTGCTGACAGTCTAAGAAAACACCTCTTTTCAAAAGCACCTTGGGACATTTCAAATGCTGTGATAAAACAACTGTGGGATAGAAATTAGAAATCATACCCTAAGTACCCAACTAGGGGTGCTTGAAAAACCATGGAGGTCTGTGTGTATGTATGTGATAGCATTAGAAACTATTTGGCTATCTCCCTGATATTTTTTTTTTAAAGTTCTGCATTCCTTATTGTATTCTGAAGCAAACAAATGAGAGCAAGAGCAGCAGATCCCATCCACAGTTAGGGAAATGCCAGTCACAGCCCCATCTCACATAAGTAGGGGATGGTAATTGCATTTTACAAGCAATTAGAGGAACTTCTGGAGTTTCCACGTGCACTCTGTGATTTGGCAGCATGGCAGAATCGGAGAGATTTTAATGTTAGTGCTGAAAGATTGTAAAATCATGCCTTGCGATGTAGAAAATGGAAGTTCCTTTGAAAGCTGCATTAATGAGCTCATTTTACTAAACTTCATTAAACCAGCCATATAATCTGTGCAAACTTACTCTGCTTCTCAATTACATGGAAATGGAGTGTGCTCTGATGAGTTAGGAGCCGGTGGCCATTACTGATTGTGTCATGCCAGGTAGGCTAAGCTATTGCAGATGTCTCCTCTTACGAGTTTTTTTTTAAGCTGTAGGTGAAGAATTTGGCTGAGAAAGGTGGCATGTGGCTGTGGGTGGATAAAAGACCTGGGGGACAGGAGGCTGTTGCATGTGTGGGCTGTGAGGCCACGGCAGGCACAGCAGAACCACGTTTGGGCTGTGCTTGAGTTGGTTCACAGGGCACAGCCTTTAGGGGTAAAGGTGCAAATGGACCACGCACAGGGATATTTCCAGTTCTCATCAGAAATTAGCTGAAACCTATAAAGGGATTAGGAAGATCCTCAGAGAGAGTGGGCATGAGTCAATGTATCACCTAGAAAAAAAAAAAATGCAGGCAAAACTTCTATTTAGCTGAACACACTGCTGTTTATCTCCCTCCTGGCCTATAACCTCTGCTATTGCCTCCTGGTGTTTTGGGCAAGGGATGGACTGGTGTCTGCACTGTGCATTCCTGTGCAGAAGGACTGAGGTCCCACAGATGCTGTTCTCTGCTTTATGGGGGACTGTATAGGGTAGATGATTTGCAGGAAGGGTTTTATTTCATTTCATGTCCTTGAGAGATGCCAATCTATCAAACCCAAAATATTTTGGAAAGAAATCCAGTTATATGGAATTTCAGATCTCAAAACATTCTTGTCAAAATATATCCCTACTACCGATGACTTTCTATTGTGAAATTTGGGGGATTGACTTAAACTGAAGTCAAACAGAGTAACAGAAAAAGACTGTAACCAAAATATTGCATTAACCTGAACCAGCTTTATGGTTTTCTGATTTCAGTTAGCAAAAAATTCTGGCAATTAAACTTTTCAACCCATTCGAGGGATTTATTTGCAACCTGTGACATGGGAAATATTGGAAAGAAAGCACTGAAAAGGTCAGGTGCCTTGTGATGTTTTCCAGCCCTATCCCTATTGGTTAGCCAGACTTAGTTTGTGCCTTGCACTTTTGGGTGGACTATTGTTCAATTATCTGTTTATTCAAACTCAATACATACTATTTTATGTATTAATCACTAATCAGCTAATCCAAACGTCAGGAGCAGATGTGGCTTGCTTGCTTTCCCTTTTATTGTATCAACATGTCCTTCAAGTGTCCTGGTGTTTTTCTTTTCACTATGTACCACTTGTGCCTTATTCCATCTTGTGGGACACAATGTACTGTAACAATTAACATCAGAACATCAAAGCTGACTCAGCTTTTATTGGTGAGGGGATCATAATGTAAGTGGTAAAACAGCACTTCTGGGATGCCAAAGATCTCCTCCAACCACAGTCAGCAGAATCAAGGGATATAAAAGAGAGCTGGTGACTTGTCCATTTTTTCAATGTCTTTTAACGTCGCTTAAATAAAAATTGTAAATCTGATACAAGTGCTACAAAATAGATAAAATTTAAAAATTATTCAATGGGTATAAAGTAGTTAAAGTATCTAAACCAAGTTATTGGTTTAGAGATCCTAACTTCAGACACTCAAAAGGGAGGCAGCTTTTAGAGAGAGTTAAGCATCTGTCCATCAAAAATTTTGCTGTTGCTACAGTGCTGAAATGATCTGTGCCCTGACCATGGTTAGAGACATTGCAGAGTGGCTGATGACTGACAGTCCTAGTGGCCACCCCTGCACCAAACCATGGGCAGATTGACCAGAACACCTCTAGCCAAAACAAATTACATATTTGGGTACGGCCAACGTAGTAATGCAGCCTCCCTATGGAGGATTATAGTTCCTATGCTGCATATGGTCTGATTATATCCTAAAAACATGCTGTCCATGGAGTTTGGTCTGATGCAAACGTTGGGAAGAGAGCTTGTGCTGAGGTTATGTAAATGAACTGGCTATGCCTGTTCTGCCTGCATGCAGGGTGAGTGGTTTGAGGCATTATTTCCAGAGGAAAGGTCATGCCTTACTGAGAGTTTGCACACAAGGATGCATTTAAGGACTATCTGCAAAGCTCTGTGTGTTGTTCTATAAGCCCAGGAGATGCACAGCATTGTAGCCATATGTTGTGGCATTATTTGTAGCATTAATGTTAGGACAGCGACAGCAAAACTGGCTTTGGAAACACCACAAGGCCACCAGGACAAGGGGAGACACAATACTTGGATTGGGACACTTTCAAATCCTTTTAAAACCAGGTTCCTGCACCTGGCCCTATGCACAGAAGAGATTTAGGAAGACTGTTTGGGAAGAAGGGATGGAACAGGAAGACTGAGAGCTGGCTCTCAGGGTAGGGTGGCAGAAATGAGGCAACAGCAACTCTTTCTTAAATCATTCCAAGGTTTGCTCTGGACCTGGCACAGAATGGTGTATGAAATGGGGAAACTGTAGCTGGTTTATTCCCCCAGGCCTGCAGGCTGAGCAGATCTTGTTCAGAAAAGGTTCTCGTCGAAGGCAGTAATTATCTGGTAATTAAATGATGCTGTTGCATATGGTAGATTTCCAAAGCTGGATTGTCGTGGATTAATGTAAGCTTGCATATGAAGAAGGTGAGCAAAATCTTGCAATAAAATTTCCATGCACTTTTTTCTATGTGCCTTCTATAATATAAAGCCAATGTTAAATGAAACTGTAAAGTGAAACCATCAGCTATTTGGCAGTGGTTCAGGCAAGAAATACTTTTCAAGACTAAATTATATTATAAACATGAAACACCTTTTCTGAGTGTCTGTGTTCAAGGAAAAACAATAGCTGTAAAGTTAATAGCAATTGCATAAGAGGCAGAATAGCATGTTCAGTGTGAGTAAACTTCAGAAGCTGATGTGTTAGATATCGTGGTTGAGGAGTGTCAATAAGATATTAAGATCAATCAGGAAACTCCTTCTCCATCTGCAATTTTTCCAGAGCCTTCCTGGAATTTATTATTTTCTTTTGCAGCCACAATAGCAGAAGCACTTGCATAGGTTAGTCTACAGACCAAGACATGTTAAGATTCAGGCTAGTAATTATTTTTGAACACAAAATGTAAATTTTCTCAGGGCAATGAGATGTTCAAAGACTGGCCTCAACCTGCCATTAGAGCATTTTTGGGTGGTTTCTAATTTTTACTTACTGCAGAAAGCAAGTACAATTTACATTAAGAATCCATATTATGTTTCCTTTTGTGTCCTTCCTGATAAATACTGCATCTGACTGAATCTTCCATTTTTTTTTCTTTTGACCTTTTTTAATTTTTTTTTTTTAACTATTTGTAACTTTTTTCCACTCTGAAATATTGACATGATTTCCAACACCATTGAATCATTATTTTGAAAAAATCTCTGTGCAGATATAAAGTACTGTTCTGAAGGTTCTGAAGGTCTGATATAAAGTACTGGAGGTCTGAATCAGTGGAAAACTCTGTTCCAGTCCAAGGACTGAGATGAAGTGTTTTCCCCAAGGCCTGAAGCCTCTCAGTTGATGGGTCAGTTCTAGAGATGAGTCACTGGGGTTGAGCAAGGGCTGACCAAAGTACAGCCAAATCATGCTGCTGATGCAAAAGTGTGTAAGGAGTGATGACAATTTGAGTTAAGAAATGAAGAATGAACTATTCTCTAATCCAATTTTATTCCCAAAGAGCAACACTAAATATAAACCAAAAACTTTCTCAAGAGGTTTATTTTGCTGTTGCTATCCAAAACAAAGTAGATATGTTGCTACTGCATAAAACCTCTCTTTTTCCTGCATTCTCCAGTGCAGTTTTAGTTTCCCAATCAAAACACTCCTAGTTCAGAAAACGTATAATTTCTTCAGGTGTTGGCCACAGTTGTTTTGTTCCTTATCATTTGTGGTGCACAATCCTACTTCAAAGAGGTAAAAAGGTCCTCTGCAAGACATGGGGTGCATTCCTCCAGTTTCCTCTCTGTCATCATGCACACTTTATGAAGGCTTGGGTTTTTTGCAGACTGATGTGATGAATATGGAATATGGGCAGGTTTTCAGAGTATTCAGCAAAATCAGTGCCCATGGCCCCCTGTTGATAACCCACATTGACTGCACCAAGTGGGGAAATGAGGCGAGAGCAGAAGGCCTGAACTCTGCTCCTTACTGATCACAAAACTCCATCAAAAGTCTAAAATCAAATTAAATGCGCTTTCCTTCTAAATTCAAGTTGTTGTCCACTTGAATTGCAATAACAACGGATTGGTTCACACTGAAAGCCTTCCTTTTACTCAAAGGTCTTATTAAACGTCCAAATGTTTGTCTTATGGATGAGAACACTGGAAGGTGGATACTCCTCACAGTGTACTTGCACAGCACTGGTAGGAGCAGGGGTCAGAGGACTGCAGAATAGCTTCCCTGACCATCCAGAGGAGTGGAGAGAAGAGGGTGGGATGTGGATTTTAAAGAGGAGGGACATTTGAGTCATGCTCAGCCCTCTGTCAGAGAAACTGTGTTTTCCCTGGAGATTTAGGGAGATGAATTAAACTCTCTGTCTTCCTTACTTCATTTTAAGACTACTTCCTGGTAGTCTATTTTGGCTTGAAGAGTGAATCTGTACAATTAATTCTGCTGCTATATTTTTTGTTTTTCTATTTTCACTAGTGTAGCTTAAAAAATCTAGCCCTGCAATAAATAACAGCTCAGTAAGCCCTGAGGTCCCTGTCAGTGAATCTCTTTTAGTGCCATCTGATTCATTTCTAAGGCTCCTGTTTCTCATTGTGGCTTATTATTACATTTTACTATTCTGAAAGATGATGTAGGTAATTGTACTGGTCCCTTAGCTAACTATAGATTCTTTTTAATTTCTTAATAATAATGAAATTGCCATAGATGCCTTATAATGTTTTTCTTCAAAAATAAACATTTAAGTAGAGGCTCACACAAAGTAATCCTGGCCTGCCCTGTGGTAACAATTATAATTAAAATATAACTGTTTGATTATATAATTGAAATTTCTTCCAGTTGATTAGCCTGGATCCTTTCCATGGCCATACCCCTGTTTTTGAATAACTCAGCCTTTGTACACTGTGCTGCAGGAAATTTACTGCAGTCATGGGCTGAAAAATACCTGCCTGTTTCAACCCATGGGTAAAGAAAACTCTTGAATGTAAGAAGAATTGAATAAAATCTGGTTTGTGTGTAATTAGATGGCTGTACAGCTGTGCTAGAAATACAGGGCCAGTGCTTAAAAAAACCAAAAAGGTGAAGAGCAGAGCGTGGGTCTTTCCATTCCACCAATGATCAGTCCATTATTGTGCTCAGGGAGTTATGCTCAGCCTTGCTCGTGGGTGTTTTTTACTCCTGTGTTTATTTATCATCAATAGAGATTTAGAGATGACCCTCAGAGTTCATCTTGTCCATTACTCTGCCCAAATGGCAGAAAATATGGGCTGCCTGGACATCTTTCAGATGTGCCCTGAGAACGCTGTTGTGATGCAGGGTGGCACGGCACGGCATGGGATGCTCCCTGCAAGAGAGCCAGAGAGAAGCATCTGCTTTGTGCAGCCCAGGGAGCTTTAGGGAATGGAGAAACACAAATTTCTTCACCTCTGGGAAGACTGAGGCATTGCTGGCAGTGGAGAGCCTTCCCAGTGGAGCCTGAGTGGACTTTCCATTCCCCCTAAGCAGCTGGGTGGTGAAAGTATGGAAGGTTTAGATTTAGAGGCCTGAATATTACTCACCCCGAATCATCCCTGCGAGTAGCACCAAAGGGCAATTGGTGCTCTTTTACCACAGTACAAGTGAGCTCAGAAACTGTGAAAGGACACAGCACGTAGAGAGTAACTGATTATTTAATTTACACGGTTTGCAATCAAATCAGGTTTATCTGGTAGTAGAAACATAGAGCAGCTCTAAATATTGCTAGAAATGCACAGAAGGAATAAAAGAAATTTGACAGTATAATTACAACTTCTCTTTATGATTCCCTCAACATTATTTAAGTGCATATGAACCTGTGCTTTTACAAAAAAAGCTTTATAGAATTCCCAAATTGTAGTGAAATTTGGAAGAAAAAGAGAAGAAAAATCAAATTCTATGTTTTGATCATTTTATAGTGAATACAGACAGTCTTATCATAGTGCATGGCATACAAAGCATGACAATTAAAGCATTGGTTAATGATTTCTTAATTTAGTGACAATCATGTAAAGAGAAAAGTTGGAAATTAACAAATTAAGTAAAGAACTGTGGAACAAATTTCAATTCAGGTTGAAAGGTAATGAATTGAAATGTCAAGTCAATCATTTAAAAAAATTAGAATTCAATAGTTTAAAATAATTTAATTATTTTTATAATTATTTTGTGACATGGAAGGAGCAACGGGTCAAAATATAAAACTGGAAGCATATTTTAGCCAATGTGAATATTGGAATGAATGGTTTAGTTGCGTTTCACCTGGAGTACATTAGTTACATTCACAATGATTATTTTTCTTGCTTTCAAGGAAATTAAATAATCAACCAGCCAAGACAGTTCTAAAATAAGCAATTGACCCGTCACAGTATAGAAGGATTGATTATTCTATAGTCTTCATTTCACTTCACTAAATACACACCAGAGCAGACTTTCAGAGGTGTCTAAAGGTTAGCTCTGATCTTTTGAGCCCCAACCTCAAGGCTGTGAGTGCATTCAGCTCCCAGTGAACTTTATAAAAGTGAACCACAGCTGCTGAAGAACCAAGCCTGGCTCACCTCCAGACAGTGGGCACCACGTGGCACAGCTGTCCCTGGTGGGGTGGGACAGGAAGAATGTACCAGGAGCTCCCAAGTCCTTTGCTTTGGAAACACAAATATTGACAGCCTTGCTGGGAAGTACAGAAATGCCAAACTGCTGCAAGAGTCACCAGGTTGCTTATTTTGTGGTTACTATCTTCTAAGTATGAGAGGTGATTAACGGAGGGATGAAAGGGTTGCCAGTCTTCAGTGCAGAGTATGGAAGGAAACCGTGTCAGCAGACTGGGCAGCTCTCAGGTGCTGATGGCTTCCTGGAGTTCCACTCAGTAAGAGATGAAGCTCTACTTTTAGAGAGGACATTGATACCACTGCAAAACTTCTGGAAGCTTATTTGTGCTTTGCCAAAAGCATGGGGGTAATATATTCTTGGTAGGTGCCTGTACAAGAAGAGAGGATCAGCCACAGAGGGATATGCCTGGTCTGTGCTCTGTGTGCAGGACATCCAGGGAATTCAGAGAGAGCTCTGTCAGGGGCAGCTGAGCTTTTTTGCTTGTTAGGGCTCTCTGTGTCCTCCAGTATTTATAGAACAAACACTAGAGAACATCAAAACCATGCTTTGGTTTTGTTCTGTGTGGGTTTTTTTTAGGAAAAAGAAAATGAGATTGTTTCCTAAGTAATATGATTTCTGACTGCAGTGCTTAGTGCTGGTGGTGATATGGGGTTTTGTTAATAGTGGGCAGCAGAGAAAAAAGCATGCTTGCTTCCTAGGTACTGTATGATATAATTAAGGATACAACCACACAAAATAATTGTCCTTAAAGATGATCAGATAAAACCAGACTGGTAACATCAGTACCCAAGCACAGGAAAGCAGAAATGATGACCTGACACAAAAAATAAAATGAACAATCAGAGAAAATCTATCAGATATCATTCCACGTGACATCCCCCACCCCAAGACAGTCTCAGTGTCACAGACAAGAATTAAATTCTATTGTACAAACCCACACTGACCAATAGTCCCAGAAGAGCTTGTATTTGTCTTGCTGTGGTCAGTTTTGGTAATTCATGTATCCTCCACAAATGCTTGTGCTAAGTGACAGCTTACAGACTGCACCCAGGAATGACAGGAATTACAGATGGACAGGAACTGTTAACCTTGGCCCCACAGGACTGCTCTCAGCTTCATATTTTAATGCAATGTGCAGTTGGCCCATTCCCGATGATCTGATATAGATGTTACTGTCACTTTCCCTCTTAGTCAGAAGAGCTCATCAATGACAATGGGATAGATTCTATTGCTGCCAGTAGCAGCAGCAATAGGAGAAATGCCTGCTGAAAATCTGCACCATGACTCCATAGGTTCTTTTGAAAGAAAACTACATAATTATAGGGCTAGAAAATTACCATGCAATAATTAATATGCTCGGTATTTACACTTAGGAAAGTGATTGTAATGCATAAAATACAGTATTAAATTGGAATTAGCTACACTTATTTCAGTTACTAATATAGCACCCTCCATACCACCTCTTGTGCGACCTCTCTAACATCTGTTTGAAAAAATGAAACCAAATCAGCTCACAGTTTCTGCATGATCTAATTGTAAATCTCCAGTAACTTCTTGGGCTCTATCCAAAACAACATGAGTTTCAATTTTTTCCAGTTTTTCCTTATGCTGGGAAGCCAACCACCCATGTTATTACTGGGAAACATGACCCTGTGTTATGTTCCCTCACTGAGGTCCTTGAGTCAATAATCCCAGCAGTGCCTCAGCGTTTTTAGAAGTCCTGTTCTCTTCTTTCAACATGCCTTACTCTTGACACAGTGCCAAATGTTACAACAAGTTTTTAGAGGTGCCAGAGTTATGATAATTAATGCTAAGAGAGTCGTAGAAAGGTTGTAAAAGCTCATACCTCAAAGTTTCAGACACTTTCCCGCTCTTAGAGATTAAGATGAACCCACTGGGGTGGGGTGGGGGGTGTGTGTGTGGGGGG